>BHFT01044429.1:0-23667 GCA_004320025.1 Laticauda laticaudata
AGCCTGGTTTCACCCAGTCTATATGTGTCTTTTGGGTTTTTCTTGCCTAAGTGTACGATTTTACTTTTCTCTATGTTAAATTACATTTTGTTAGATATGGCCCAGTGTTCTAGTCTGTCAAGATCCCTCTGGATCTTGAGCCTATATCTTCTTGGGTTTTGGCTGTTCCTGCCAGCTTCATATCATCTGCAAATTTGGTAAGTTCTCCTTCTATTCCCTCATCTATGTCGTTAATGAAGATATTGAAGAGTCCTGGGCCTAAGACTGAACCTTGTGGCACCCCACTGCTTACTTCCCTGGTCCAACTCCCTCCTGAAGCAGGAGACCCAGTACCACTGCAGACATATGGCTCTTCAGTTTCTTCTTTAAAATGTTCAGTGTTGGAGAATTCACAACTTCTGGTGGCAAGCTGTTCCACTGGTCAATTGTCATCACTGTGAGGAAGTTTCTCCTTCATTCCAGGTTGCTTCTCTCCTTGATTCCTGTTCAAGTGATGTTCCAGATATTTTGGGATGGTTGTTATTCTGCTTGATCCCACAATCAACCAGGTGTTTAGTCTGGATTTGGCACTTTCCCCCCCCCAGAGTCCTTCCCAAAACCGAGGATAGGCAGATGTATGTGGTTACATGATGTTAAAAGAATTGTAGAAAGTCAGCTTTCCAAATCAAGCTGCCTTTTGCAATTGACCGATGGGGATAGCATGGATTGCAAAAAACAGCTTGGCTTGGAAGTTGTATCTTGCAATAATAGCTGTAATGCCATCAAAGGACATTTGCAACATACAAGTTTAATAAATCAGAATGGTTCATCATCATCGTTTGAGGGGGTTTAAGGTATAATCTCAGCTGTGTTATTATGGTTTGGCACACAGTTCAGAACTAGACATGGCATTTTATCCACCTATTCATTATTATTATTATTGTTAGGCACGGACTATTTTCTTGTAAGGAGGCGTGCACACACCATCATACAGCAAAGCAAATAAACTAGCTTTTTATTGAAGCAATCCCCTCTGCTTTGAAAATAATTTCGGATTAATTGAATGGAAGATTAAAAGAACAACAACAACTTCTTCCCCTCCTTCATTTTCACACCTCTGAAGATTTGGATGCAGCTACACAACCAGAGTTGTATTACAAAGGACAATTGTTTACTTGGATGTAACTGCTCTTGAAATGGATAGTTTTTTTTAAAAAAAAAATCTTCAGAGAACGATATCCCACTTTATCTGCATTTCTTTGGGGTTCAGATTTGCTGGTTTTGTTTCTAATGAATGCACATGGGACAGTGTTGTGATATTCACACATGCTCAGGTGATAGCAGTCTGAATCCAGTCCCGATGTGTTTCCACAGTAGTAAACACACTTTAAAATAACAATAAAGGGCTAAAATGAGATTTTGGTAGGCCCAGAAGCCCACGGAAGGCTGCTTTTCTCGCAGGAAAGTATTGTGAAGGACGGGGTTGGAAAAAAAGATTTAAGCCAAATGTATTTGATTGTGTCAATTGCCTTTAAAAATGTGTTTGCTTGCAAGTCACCCTGTTCGTTCCAACAGGGTGCCACATAAGGTTTGCCTCTGGCTTAGATCCCAACTCCCATCATCCCCAGCGAGCCCCACACCAATAAACACCTACACAGGGATGAGTTTTAATGATTTCATCTCCCATCATCATTGCACTAGGAAACAGGAAGATTCTGTGGAGGGCGCCAAGTTGGGGAAATATCTGCCCTCCCCCAGCCTGCTCCCTCCCCCCCCCCTGAAAAATCAAATCCCATCATCCCATCCCTGTGGGGATGATGGAACCTNCCCCCCCCCCCTGAAAAATCAAATCCCATCATCCCATCCCTGTGGGGATGATGGAACCTGGAGTCCACTTGAGGAGAGGGAGGTGGGGAAGTGGATGCTTTTGGAAGCTCTAAGAGCCCAAACCCATCCTCTTGTGGACGATGGGAGCTGGAATCCACTGAGTATGGAGAGGAAAGCAGGAAAGAAGGGGAGCCAGTTGCTTGGGGGATGATGGGAACTGGAATCTTCCTTATTTGGGGAGAGAGGCGGCCCTTCTCAATGGGAACTGTCTCCATCCTTCGGGAGGGTAGGTGCTGGAGTCCCTGTTTTGGAAAGAAGACAGTCCCTTCACTACCGGAGACCCCCCCCCCAACCTTGGGGATGATGGGTGCTGGAGTCCTTGTTTGAGAAGAAAAGCAGCTCCTTCCCCATTGANGACCCCCCCCCCAACCTTGGGGATGATGGGTGCTGGAGTCCTTGTTTGAGAAGAAAAGCAGCTCCTTCCCCATTGAGACCCTCTCTGTCCTTGGGAATGATGGTCCTGGAATCCCTCCCAGGAGGGTGGCAGGAAGCTTCCCATCCTCCATCAGAGGCCCCTCCATTCTGGGGGGCGATGGGCCCTAGAGTCCTTATTTGAGGTACTTTAGGAAGGAAGCAGCCCCTCCCCTCTCCGGACCCTTCCATCCGGGGGGATGATGGGCGCCGGGGTCCCCATTCGGGGAGGGTCCACTCCTTCTCCTTGGGAACGATGGGCCGTAGAGTCCCTTCCCTCGCAGGACCGTTGATGGTCCCTGGAGTCCTCATTCGGGGAGAGCCCACCTCTTCTCCTCGGGGACCATGGGCATCGGAGTCCCCCGGGGGCTCCTTCCCCGTGAGAGACCCCTCCGTCCGGGGGGATGATGGGCGCCGGGGTCCCCATTCGGGGAGGGTCCACCCCTTCCCTCCCCCTGGGGCGCCGGAGTTCCGCCCCCCCCTCCTTCGGGGCGGGGGAAGGGGCGGGGGAAGGGGCGGCCCGGCGGGGCTCGGCGGGGCTCGGCCNCCCCCCCCCTCCTTCGGGGCGGGGGAAGGGGCGGGGGAAGGGGCGGCCCGGCGGGGCTCGGCGGGGCTCGGCCGGGCGGCGGCGGCGGGTGGGGCTGTGGGGCTTGGTGGGGCGGCGAGGCCTGGAGCGGCGCGGCGATGCGGCCAGGATGGCCGTCTCGGGGCTGAAGGCCGAGCTCCGGCTGCTCGAGTCCATCTTCGGCCGCGACCACGAGCGCTTCCGCATCGCCTCCTGGAAGCCCGACGAGCTGCATTGCCTCTTCGTGCCCCCCGACGCCCCCGGCCCGGCCCCGCCGCCGACGCCGCTCGCCATTCACTGCAACATCACGGTGCGTTTTTGTTGTGTTGTTTTTCCTTTTTTTCCCTTTTTTTTTTGTGGGGGGAGGCAGGGGGTGCACGAATCGGGTCTCCCCCCCTCCCTACTCCCGGAGGTTTCATTCAACCCCCCCCTCGGAGGGAATTGGGAGGGGCTGCCCCTCCTAGTCTCACCCCCCGACCTCTCTCCTTCCCCCCCCCCGCCCAGGCTGCCGTGGGGGAGGGGCTGGGGGTCGCAAAGCGGGGGGGGGCCCGCTCTTGGGGCCGAGGGAAGCTACTCTCTCCCACCCCCTCCCCCATTATAAAGAGGGTCTCATAGCGGGGGGGGGAAGGGGGGACAGAAACCGGGCTCGAGGGGAGGTGGGGCGGCCTCCCTTTTTTTTGGGGGGGGGAGGCGAGGGGGGGAGCAAAGCGGGTGAAGAGGCGCTACAACCGGCTTTCTGAACTCTGCGTAGGCTCAGGGGTCATTCGTGGGCCGGCTTGGCAGGAAACTCCCGAAAGCTTGGAAGGGGGGGGGGGGTCAGTCTGGATGAGCGCTCGAGGTCCCTTCCAAGGCGTTTGAGGAGAGGAGGAGGGGGTGAGAGGGGGCCGGGTTTAGAGGACTACATGTCCCCATCTTAAGAGATCCTCCCCATGGGAAAAAATCTGCGGCCTGGGGAGGGGGGGAGAGAGGGACTTCCCATTCAAATCTCTCCCTCCGGAAATCGGGTTTTGAACTCCCGAAAGTTTGGAAAGGCTGCCTCAAAAAGGAAATGTCCCCCCCCCGCCGCCCCCCGTCTTTCAACAAACAGTGTCGTTTTCGTCTCGGTTTTGCACCAAACAGGAAGGCCAAAGATTGGAAGACGCCGCTTGCGCTCGGGTCCTTCCGCTCCGACTTCTGACTTCGGGCACCGGGTTGTTTAGAAGGGGTGGGGTGAGGTGGGGGGGGGACAAAGGTCTTCTCTCCCTTCCCCCCCCTTTTTTTTGGGGGGGGGTCCCCCCTGGGGTTAAGGAGGCTGTTTCTGAAGGCAGGTCTCAAAAGCTGGTTAGTGTTGCAAGTCACTGGGGAAAAGAAAAAGAAGAGGAGGAGGAAGAGGAAGGAGGAAGAGGAAGAAGAAGAGGAAGGAAGAAGAAGAAGAAAAAGGAGGGGAAGAAGAAAAAGAAAAAGAAAGGAAAAAAAAGAAAAAGAGAAGGAGAAGGAGGAGGGGAAGAAGAAGTAGAAGAAAAAGAAACAACATCCTTTCCTAATACAGGTTGTCCCGGACTTATGACTGAAATCCAGCCCCCAAATTTCTGTTGCTAAGGGAGACTTTTTTTTTGTCCAGCTGAGTTTTAAGACCTTCCTTGCCACGATGGTTAAGTGAAGGAGGACGGTCGTTAAGCTAGGAGCCCCGGTTGTTAAGGGAATCCAGCTTCCCCCGTTGACGTTGCCAGTCGCCAAAGGGGATCACCAGACTCCCGGGGACACTGCCAACCGTCATAAATACAAGTTGGTGGCCCGAGTGTCTCAATGTTGACCATGGGGAGGGGACAGATGCTGTGGCGGAAAACAGTCACGCGCGTCCCCTTTTTTTGTCAGGGCCGGGGTGACTTCCAACGGCCACCAAGCGGGACTGTCTGTCGTAAGTCGACGTCTACCGTTCGCTTCGGAGGCAGCCTTTGCTCGTGGGAGAGACTGGGGGGGGGGGGAGAACCTTTTAAGCCGGGGGGGGGGAATGAGGCAGGATGTGCCCAGTGGACTCCTGACTGAACAAAAGCGAAGTGAGGAGGCTTCGCCCTGCTTTTGTTCGAAAGTCGGATTTTGCCAAAAGGATTGTGTACTTGGGAAACTCTCAACTCTGTGCTTGCCTTGCTGGTTCCCCCCCCCAGACCCCCTTTTCAGAGGATGTGTCTAGGATGGCATTCGAGGAGAAGGGGGTAGAACGGGCCACAAAGGAGAGATTTAATTTTTCCACACCTTTGGATCCAAGAGCCTGCCTCGGTTTGATGTTTAATGCAAATCCCCCCTATAAAAACAACAACAAAACCCATGCAGATCTTTGGAATAACGTCAAGCCTTTTGGATCGTCGAGACGCCCCCCCCCTCTTCCTCTCTCTCTGAATGTCCTGGGCCACTTTTGATTCTGATCAGGGTAGGAAATCCTGACGTTGACATCCTGATGTTTGGCATAAGCTTGTCCGGGCAGAGACAGGGGGTGAGTAATCGATAGCAATCCGGCGTTGGCTTGCGGAGACCTACTTTGGTGTGGGCATGGGTCTGGGCCAAGCTGGGATCCTGTAAGATCTCATCCCCGTTTAGCCCAGACAGGCAAGACCCTGGTTCTGGCAGGGATCCTGTTTGGCAGGCAGGCAGGCAGAAGGGAAAGAAAACAAAAACAAAAAACACCCCTTATAATTTGCAGTCGTTCTCCGGCTGGCTCCAATTTTCCGTCTGCCGTTATGGGATCAGGAATCACCATTTGGAAATCCCTTAGGATCATTGGCTTTAAAAGCAGGGATATAGGCAAGGGATGGGATTCAAATTTTTTAACACCCGGTTCTGTGGGCGTGGCTTAGTTGGTGGGCGTGGCTTGGTGGTCACGTAATTGCCTAGGTGTGGCCAATTCAATATCACTCACATCGAGGCATGCATGTCTCCTCGCCTGGCCTCTCATGACTGTGGGGGTGCTGCAACAGTCATAAGTGTGAAAAATGGTCATAACTCACTTTTTTCAATGCCATTGTAACTTTGAATGGTCCTTCCACACAAGCAAAGTACCAGCAAAGGAGGAAAAATAACTCCAGAGAAGTTCCTGAGACAGGAAGTCTAGTCCTGCCAAGAATGTAATAAGGGTTAACGGAGAGGCAGTTTCTGTAAGCAACCCCAGAATGTTTCCTTCCTGCCTTCCTGACAGGATTAGCCCAGTAATTCCTTCTAACAACTGGTTCTAGCGAATAGGTGCGAACTGGTAGAACCCCACCCCTAGATATAGTTATAGGGACATGATGGAGAATCTATGACACAAATGCCAGAAATGGCATGCAAAAGCCTCTTGGTGGGTGCGCCATCGCCAGCTGCCAGTGTGCTGGAAAGTGGCCAAAAACCATGCCTTTTTTGAACCATTTTCAGGCTGTTTTCTGGGTCTTTTTCAACCCCCAAAGGCCTGAAAAGGGCCCCAAAAATGCCCCCCAAAACAGGCATGCTTGTACCGGCCAGCTGGCCTTCAGTTTTCTGGCACTCTGGCATATGCACACACACGCACACACACACACATATGCGTGTGTGTTCCGGTTTGGGCACTCAGTGCCAAAAAGGTTCACCATTGCTGTTCTAGGGACATCCGGAGGGAATTGAAAGGTGGCACAGCAATCCCCAACGTTTCTGTTGCTAAATGGGACATGTATTCATGGAGTTGAGCCTCGTGTTGCGACCGTTTTGCCACAACGGTGGTTGTGCGCATCATTGTGGTTTTTAACAAACCCATCAGGCCTCCCCCATTCTGCCCCCCCAAGGCTGTGTGCTTTCTCCACTTCTCCCTATATACCAATGACTGCATCTCAAAGGATCCATCTGTTAAAATACTGAAGTTTGCTGATGACACAACAGTGATTGGTCTCATTCGAGGCAACGATGAATCTGCATACAGACAGGAGGTTATAGGACTTGCCTGATGGTGTAACCGGAACAATCTGGAACTGAACTCACTCAAAACCGTAGAAATGGCGGTAGACTTTAGAAGAAACCCTCCCATACTATCACCTCTTACAATACGAGACAACACAGTATCAACAGTCGAGACCTTCAAATTTCTAGGTTCTACTCTATCACATGACCTAAAATGGACACCTAACATCAAAAACATCATCAAAAAAGCACAACAAAGAAGGTTTTTCTGCACCAACTCAGGAAGCTCAAACTGCCCAAGGAGCTGCTGATCCAGTTCTACAGAGGAATTATTGAGTCTGTCATTTGCACCTTTATAACTGTCTGGTTTGGTTCTGCAACCCAACAGGACAGACACAGACTTCAGAGAGTAACTTTAAGACTGCAGAAAAAACAATTACTACCCACCTGCCTTCAATCGAGGACCTGTATACTGCACGAATCAAAAAGGCTGTGAAAATATTCAGACCCCTCACATCCCAGACAAACTGTTTCAACTCCTTCCCTCAAAACGATGCTATAGAGCCCTGCACACCAGAACTAGACACAAGAACAGTTTTTTCCCGAAAGCCATCACTCTGCTAAACAAATAATTCCCTCAACGCTGTTCAACTATTTACAAAGTGTACACTACTATTAATCTTCTCATTACTCCTTATCACCCATCCCGTCCCACTTGACTGTTTCCTAGTATGATTTGATTGTTGATTGTACCCTATGACTATCATTAAGTGTTGCACATTATAATTCTTGATTCTTAATGTACCTTTTCTTTTTGTATACTGAGAGTATTTACACCAAGACAAATTCCTTGTGTGTCCAATCACATTTGACCAATAAAGTATTCTATTCTATTTCTATTCTATTCATACCCCACAGACATCACTGTGGCATTCTGGAGGGTCTTAAACATTGCTCAACTTCAGCCTAAAGATTTCATAAAAAGTTTTGCTGAATAAGAATCTCATCCTACATTAAAAGCTAAGAAACTTATAGCACCTTACAAAGGAGAAGAGATGTATTCTGACTTTAAACCCAACTGCCTTTAGATATAAAGGGTATTCTGGAAACTCTACTCTCAAAGCAGTTGAAGAATATTGGGCCAGAATATGCTGAAAATGAACCTTTCTTAATCTTTCCCACTGCCACAAAATTTGATACAAGGAAAGTACAGTATGAATACTCATAATCTTTAAAATCGTCATTTAAGAACTAATCACAGTCTGCACATAGACTAATCAATTACCCAGATAAAAACAAGGACAGCTGTGCTGAATTCTATAAAACTGTGTTATATCTTTATTAGGCCAATTTCACAATTACAAATAATGTAGTAATTGGTTAATCAGAAAAGATTTTAACTAAACCTCCAATGCTGCAAAACAAAGATGGAAGTGAACTGGAAAATCTTTAGAAGCATTAATATGTTGTTTCTAATATCAGCAATTCTGTGTTTCGTGTTGCCTTCATACCAAAATTTGGCCTATTCAAGTTATTATACAGAGCCATGTAGAAATTCTACCATTCTGCCACTGTAATGAGGTACATTTCTTGGGCCTTGTTTCTTTTAAATCCAAAAGAATTATTTGTTCAGCATTTTCTAGTTTACAGGGAAGAAAACTAGGTATTCAGTGTAGCAACTGGTAGATTTTTTTTACAGAAGTATAAGAATGTTATTTAACACTGATATGGCTCAGAACTTTAATAAGTGCTTAAAGCACAACAAATTTAATACAAAGCATCTAGTTACTAGTTAAGAATCATTAAAACACTTAAGTATTAAGAGCATTATATCCATGACCTGACTTTTTTTTTTAGTCTGTCAACTTTTAAGTTATTTTAGTCAACAGAATAGCATGCCAGATGCTTATCAAGACTCAAATTCAAACGGAATATATGTAGTATATATACAGCCTATACACAATGCTCTGGGAGCAGAAGATCTGCTTGCAGATCCAGGATCAGCTCACATTTGATCATCTTCAGATTCTTCCTGTTCTGCAGGACAAGGAGGCAAAGGACGTACTCTGTCAATGGGGGAAAAAAAATACAAGTCAGTAATCCTTCCTATTTCTAAAATTCCAGTAAACTGTATTTTCAATAGCTGGGCCATTAGAAGAGACTAAAAATATCATAAAAGGCATGCAGTCTTCATCTTGAACTGGAATCTGTTTTCCAGTTAGATTAGCAACCTTCAAGCCTCCTGTGTCACACAGTTACTTCCTTCTTTCTGTGTTGCCCTGAATAAAGATTTCAGAACAAGGTCTATTGAAACAAAGCACAGGTCAAAAATTCTATTCTCTAGGTCAGTGTTTCTCAACCTGGGCAACTTTTAAGCTTTATGGACCAACTCCCAGAATTTGCCAGCCAACTCTTATGGGAGTTGCAGTCCATATAACAACTTAAAGTTGCCAAAGTAGAGAAACACTGAACTAAGTAATGCTGGAAGCACTATTTTAAAAAGCAATTTGCAAAAGCAATGAAACAAAGCTTCACTGTGTGGTCTCACTGAAAAAAATAAAATTCCCAAAACATTTGCCCCCTAATACCTAGTAAAAATCCATATTTTAGACATGGATTCTCCAACTCATGCTGTATCGAGTAAACAAGGGTAGTGAATTGTCATTTTCACTGAGCAGTAACTAAGGTGGTTAGATCAAGTGAGGTAGAAGTTTAAAAACATGCATCACCAATTATTCTATAGAGGATACAGCTAAACATCCAAGTGCTTCAGTGACCCTCAAAAAGGACGCAAATGACCAGCTGACTCCAAGGAACATAAATCCTTCCATTCCCCACCATCCAGACAGAGCTGAAGAAGCTTCTTGGATGAGAAATGAAACTTCTTCAAAGAAAAATACATAAGTCCAGTTGTCTTCTGAAAAAGCACCTTTGGGTGCTTTGGGACAATCATGACACGGATGACTGAGAATTTATACAGACAATTCTTCTATAGAGCAGGAGTCTCCAACCTTGGCAACTTTAAAACTTGTGGACTTCAATTCCCAGAAGTCCTCAGTCAGCACATTCTGGGAGTTGAAGTCCACAAGTCTTAAAGTTGCCAAGGTTGGAGACCGCCGTTCTATAGAACATGAAACCTTGAATACCTTGGCATCTGTTTTGCCACTTATGAATGCGCAGATAGCCATCCTTACTTCTTCCTGCGTTTTCCTATTTCGCTGCACCCAGGCTGCTCCTCCTCCAAGTTGTGGTTCTCCTTTTCCCGATGATTTGGAGTTTGCCTGAAGAACTCTCCGATGCCTTTTTGCCAAGGTGGAGTTGGTCTCACACATACTGGATTGCCTCCTGCGTACTTACTCTCTGCTGCAGAAAGCAAACCAGAATTTATGCCCAGCTAACGAAGTGGGGGAAAGCAACACATCCAATTTACAGAGTAGGCCTTGATTTATGATTGTTTTGTTTGATGACAGTTCAAAGTTAGGATGGCCTTGGAAAAAGTGATTTGCCACAACCTGGTCTCAAAGTTGACTGTTGTACATCATGCGATCATAATCCCAGGCATTTGGCAACCTGGTCTCGTTTACAACAATTGAAGCAATTTGCAAACACAGCATGGTCACCTTCTGCAAGCACAGTTAATTGGTGAAGCCAGAGTCATGGTTTGCTTAACCATGGTGAACATGGTTGTCAATCCAGGTCTGGTTACATGATAAGTCACTTCATGACCATATCATTTAGCAATTTACATTCCACTTTCAATTGTGACTTTAAATCAAGGACTACCTGTAGTAGCTACAAAAGCTTCCAATCCATCTATGGTTTAATCTCCGAATGCCCAAACTATCTCAAGTTAATTAAAACAAGCCATCTTTGCTAGACTGTAATGTCAGAATGCATCAGATGAGCAATTTCAACTATCTATCTCACAGAAGTGAATGTGAAGCTGTTGCCTATTCCTAAATTCAGTCCAGAGCATTAAAAGCGCAAAATATTTTAGGCCTGGCTTAGATATACAGTATTGACTCAATAAGAAACAGCAGAATGACAGAAAGCCCAGGAACCACATGATACTTGGCAGCAGCTCTGCGATGGTTGCAGCTCTAAATTCAACAGCCATAGCATAGTATCTTTGATTTAATGAAAGCAGAAGGAAAGCATACAAAGTACCATGAAGGAAGTATGTGGAGCTTCAGTCTGATTTCAGCAGTCCTTGACTTACAATAGTTCATTTGGTGACCATTCAAAGTTACAAGAGCACTGAAAAATGTGGTTTATGACCATTTTTCAAATGTACCTTTGCAGCATCTTGTGATTAAAATTCAAATGCTTAGCAACTGGTTCATATTTATGAGTTTTGAGCAAAGTCAATAAGGAAGCCAGATTCACTTAACTAGGTTACTAATTTATCCACTGCCATGGTTCACTTAACAACTATGGCAAGAAAGGTCATAACATCAGGCAAAATTCACTTAACAAATGTCTCATTTAACAGCAGAAACAGGGTTCAATTGTGGTTGCAAGTCAGGGGCTATTTGTACTTGCAGAGCAATTCTAAATTGAAAAGCACCAGTGGCCTTCAACCTCTGTCAAAAGCACATTAAAGCCAGTCAAGAATCAAGTCCATCTTACACACTCACCCTTCCTGAATGTAGGAGACGAACTAACATTTGCCTGTCCAGAGCCCAGCGCCTTCCGAGGAGCCCTGGCAGCTACCACTGGCATAAAGAAAGAATTAAAGATTATTTACAGTTAAAAATGCCATTACGTCCAATTATCTAGGTCTCAAACCAGTTGCTTCTTTTTACAATCCACAAAGAGTAGGGCAGTTTTTTTTTAAATGGGGGGGGGGGCTTAAACCAGTAACGAGGGTGCCCTAGTCCAAGGTGCTTCCAGTCTAAGGTAATGCAAGCTGACTGGATAGCCAGGTATAGGGCTACTTTGAATGAGAGCATTCCTCCATTTCAAAGGGCTTGTGCTGGGAATTGCAATACACACCATGCAGTCAAGCAACATGGTCAGCCAAAATTCTAAGGGCCTGGGTGCCCTATGCTAACCTCAGCTGCCTTTTTCACAGCTTGCTGTGTCTTAAATCCAGCTTAAGTAAATGTAGTTAAAATCCATCCCATTTAGAAGGAAGGAGGGGGAATGCAAAGCAGCTGCTTGAAGTATGACAATTCACACCATTGTTTTAATCAGGAGGCTACAAGGCGCCTAGAGTCAGACCAGGCTGCTCAAGGATTAGTCTGCCTTTGCTTGCTTTCTTTTTCTTGGCTCACCATCTGCTGCAAATCTAACCTTCTTTAAGCAGTTAATTGCTGGAAACCTTATGCAAGCGGGCTACTTCTGCATTCTGGTTAGTTCTGCATCCCACTTAATTCTGCATCTCGGTTAGTTCGGTATCCCACTTAATTCTGCATCCTGGTTCGTTATGTGTCCCACTTAATTTTGCACCCCAGTAACTTCTGCAACCCACTTCTGCATCCTGGTTAGTTCTGTATCCCACTTAATTCTGCATCTCGGTTAGTTCTGTATCCCACTTAATTCTGCATCTCGGTTAGTTCTGTATCCCACTTAATCCTGCATCCTGGTTAGTTATGTGTCCCACTTAACTGCATCCCAGTAACTTCTGCATCCCACTACTGCATCCTGGTTAGTTCTGTATCCCACTTAATTCTGCATCCCGGTTAAGGTTGTGCAAATGCTTTTACCTTTCCGATAGGCACCGGCGGTGCCGCCGCAGTTCGCCTTGGTCCGCACCATGCCCGTCCTTTGCCGTTGCACCAAAGGGAGGGGGAAAACAAAAACAAAAAACCGGAATAAAACGAGAGCCGGGAAAGAAAGCGGAATAAAAGGCGCAACTTTCCCTCAAAGCGGCCGAGCGGCGACTTCCTTCTGCCGCAATATTCGGGCTTCCCGCGCGCGCGCCGCGCTCCCATTGGCCGGGGCGGAGACGGCGAGCGGCCAATCACGTGCCAGCCCGCGACTTTCCCCCGCGGTTCGAAACTCCGGCCGCCTCTGGATCTCTTGGCGGGATCCCCCCGAACCCCGGGCCGCCGCAGGGCGTATGAACCCAACCGGGAGAAGCTCGATTGGGGCTCGGCATGGAGAGAAGGGAGCCTCCGCCTTTGGCAGCCGTAATCGAACGTTATGCGTTTGGTGGTGGTTGTTTTTTTAAATATTATTTATTGAAGATTTTACATAAAATAACAAAGCAAATCTAAAGGAAAGGAAGAAAAAATGAAGTGGTAGAAAAGAACAATGCACAATGGTATGTCCAAAGAATGGAATCGGGTAAAGAATGGAATCAAGGGGGTGTGAAAAATGTAAGTGTGTAACACACCGGATTGTAAACTGACCAGGCTGCTTGAGTTTGTACAGTGCTGCACTAGCTAACCATGTTTTCACCCCGAGTGTTATACGAAGCCAGCTAGTGAGATATCACTTCTGAAAAAAACATGCATAGGACAGTCTGGTCAATAACACCAAAGGTAAATCCTGCATAGATCTAATATCATCCATGCCAAATAAATCTCAAAGGAAAGTGGGGTATAAATTACAAGTACAATCCCTTTTTTAAATCTGCAAATCTCAAAGAGAACTCATTCCTTATCTGAGGGCTGTGAAAATATTCACAGACCCCTCACATTCCAGACATAAACTGTTTCAACTCCTTCCCTCAAAATGACGCTATAGAGCACTGCACACCAGAACAACTGGACACAAGGACAGTTTTCCCTGAAAGCCTCTGCTAAACAAATAATTCCATCAACCCTGTTCAACTATTTACAAAGTGTACACTACTGTTACTGTTAATCTCATCACTCCTTATCACTCATCCCCTCCCACTTGACTGTTTCCTAGTATGATTTGATTGTTGATTGTACCCTATGACTATCATTAAGTGTTGTACGTTATGATTCTTGACTCTTAACAAATGTATCTTTTCTTTATGTATACTGAGAGTATTTACACCAAGACAAATTCCTTGTGTGTCCAATCCCATTTGGCCAATAAAGTATTCTATTCTGTTCTATTCTAAGGCCCCCAACTAATCACCCAATAAACACCTCCTTAAAATCTTTTTCAGTTACCTATCTGGAAAGGTAAACAGGTCCATTCCACACCCAATCAAAGTCAAACTTAATTAAACTTACAATACAGCCAATCTAAACCCATCAAGCTTTCCTTGAAAGTAATAAAGGACAGTTTGCTTTGCATCTCCATCCATTATCATGGTAATAAAAACCCTCAAAGCTTAATTAGTATTAAGCCACTTGAGTTCCATTGTCATTTACCAGAAGCAAGATGCTAAGAACCACTGCTGAGGTTAGTTTGTTGATTGAGAAATGTGTCACAAGCATCTTCCCAGGCCTGGCATCAATGCCTATGAGAGAGGGAATAGCTATACAGTAATTGTCTAATATTCATTTTTTAAACACATTTTTGTCAGGCTTTCATCGTGGGCTATGAGAAACAAACCAACAGATCTTCTCTCCTGCTATTTTAGCTGGTATCTGATATTTGGCAGAAAAATATGTTTGATTCTGGGGGTAACTACCCATCAACCTCCCTTTCCATGCATTTTTTTTCATGCTAAATCTGCAGCTGTCACCACATCCTTTGTTACCAAAGGACAGTGTTTAACAAGTGTGAAAAAGCATTTCCGGTAAGCAAGAACAGGTTTGGTTTGCTAATGTAACCCACTTCTGCATTCTGTTTATTGAAGCATGCTTTATGCTTGAATATTAAAAGATCAATAGATTGATTCAGAGAAAAGCAACAAAGATGATTAGGGGACTAAAGGATAAAACATACAAAGAATGGTTGCTGGAATTGGATAGGTCTAGTTTAATGAATAGAAGGACTGGGGTGACAGGATAGCAGTCTTCCAAAATCTGAGAGGTTGCCACAAATAAGAAGGTTTATTGTCCAAAGCACCAGAAGGCAGGGCAAGAAACAATGGGTGGAAACTAATCAAGGAGGGAAACAACCTAGAATTAAAGAGAAATTTCCTGACAGTGAGAACAATTAATCAGCCCCCAGAATTTGTAAATGCTCCAACACTGGAGGTTTTTAAAATGAGATTGGACAACCATTTGTCTGAAATGGTGTAGGGTTTCCTGCTGAGCAGGGGCTGGACTAGAAGGCCTCTAAGGTCCCTTCCAATTCTTATTCTATTCTAAAACCAGCCCTACACAAACTACAGTCTTTGACTTTCAATCATTCCTTTAGTTTTAAAGTTACAACAGCACTGGAAAAAATGACTTATGACCCTTTTTCACATGATCGTTGCAGCATCCCCATGGTCACATGATCAAAATTCAGCCGTTTGGCAACTGGCTCCTATTTATGATGGTTGCCGTATCTGGACGTCATGTGAGGTCACTTGCAACCTTCCGACAAGCAAAGTCAATGAGGAAGCCAGATTCACTTACCTGTGTTGCTAATTTAACAACTGGTGATTAACAACTGTGACAAGAAAGGTTATAACTCTCTTGGCCACTGTCTCAGCAATAGACATTTTGGGCTCCATTGTTGTCATAAGTCAAAAACTGCCTGTGGTTTCAGCAAAGCTACAGTAGCAGGATGGAGAAGTCAGCATTTTGGAGACCCATCATTGAAAGCAGGTGGACTTGTGAATGAATTGACCACACAAGTGGTGGGATTCAAAAATTTTTACTACTGGTTCTGTGGGCATGGCTTGGTGGGCATGGTGTGGCTTGGTAGGCATGGCAGGGAAGGTTACTGCAAAATCCCCATTCCCTCCCCACCCCACTAAGCTGCTTTCCAGCTCCATTCCCCTGGGCAGGGCAACAAAAGGAGACCCAGCTGATCAGCTGGGACTCCGGCAGCAGAGAATAGATGGGGCAAAGATCTGTGGATCTGGGAGAAGGATCTGTGGATCAAAACCATGCTAACCACAGGTGTACACATGTTGGAAATGTGACAAAAATGATGGTATGTTCCAGGTGGGTTAAGAAGAAAGACTACTTGGGAATCAGATGCTTGAGAAAATTGATCGTGTTAATCAAGATCCATGGGAAATAAATATCTGGATTATAGGCCCAATTTTTAGAAGGCTTTTTCATCACTGCTCAAATCACGCCCATCATTTCACTTGTCCTGATCTGCATCTCTGCTGTGTTCTTGGATAAAACTGGTCTATCAACTAAGCATCTTGAACTTAGGAAAAAATCTTAATGTTCTGCTCTCATCCTAACAGTCATTTATCTTCTTTGCGATTGTTCTCTTGCTTCTGTAAGAGAGGAAGATGAGGACAGACAGTCCAATTGAATCCTAGAGCTTCCCTTGTTCATGAAGCCAAGAAGATAAATAAAAGTTGCAAGAATTTCCTGATCCTGGATGTTGATAAAAGTATAAAAGTTTCCACTTGATGTGTTTCCACTTGATAGCGAAGGTTGCCACTGGCTTTTTCTCCAGTAGTTTGCTGATCGTTGCAATCGACAGCTTCTGGGAACAAATTAAAGAATGTCTGTATTGGTTGGACCATGTCAATTTGAGGAAAACATATTTTATGAAGGATGATCTAAGTCACTGGGTGGTCCATTCCAGTAAATCTTGATAAGCACATCTGAAAAAATAGACAATTGCAAGTTCATTAAAATTTCCTTTTAAAAGAACAGTAACAATGCAAACTTGAAAGGTTTCCCTAGAAATTCCCAACACCGGGGTTCTGTGTTTGTACCAAATGCCTGTTGGTTCACTCAATTCATCTGGCTTTCTTGCATCCAAGTTCGATCACCATAATTACAAAAAAGTTGTTGAGACTTTGGAAAAAAGTGCAGAGAAAAGGAACTAAGACAATTAAAGGCCTGGACAGTTGCAGGAACTGCAACTAGTTTGGAGAAAAGAAGGACTTGGATGACATGGTAGCAGGATTCCAGTATTTGAGGGGCTGCCACAAAGAAGAGGGGGTCAACTTAATTTCCAAAGCATCAGAGGGCAGGACAAGAAACAATGGATGGAAACTTATCAAGGAGAGAAACAGAAGTAAGGAGAAATTTCCTAACAGTGAGGACAATTAACCAGGGGAACAGCTTGACTTCAGAAATTGTGGGTGCTCCTTCACTGGAGGTTTTTAAGAAGAGTCTAGACAGTCATTTGTCTGAAATGGTATAGGTTCTCCTGCTTGCGCAGGGGGCTGGACTAGAAGACCTCCAAGGTACCTTCCATCTCTTCTATTTGTACAGCAGTCCAGATGAACATGGTTGCCCACCTTGCAGTGTATAACAATAAATGGATAGAGATATATATTAAAAATAAAATCAAAGGCAAAGACTGCAATGAGCAACATCAGGACTCATCACACTTTGAGAACCTTGGAGTTTGATCCTCAGATTCTTTAGCTCTTCCACGATCATAAACTCTAAAACCTCTTGGAACTTTTACTTGTCCTTTTACATGTCCTTATTGGAAGAACTGTTTATTCTTTTTACTTATTATTTGTCCTACTTATCTACTCACTCGTGGGCAACCTGAAGGCTATATTAGCTCTTCTCATTGTGATTAGACTTGGGTATAACAATAAAAGTGCTGATAGACCCATGGCAAAACTCTAGCTCAGAGTCTGAATAAACATTCAGCCCTGTCTTTCAGCTTCTGTTATCAACTGCAGATGTGTGTCCTTGGAGCTGGAATGCAAGAGGTTAGCAATCTGTAGGCAGCCATTTTCTAGTCATAAACAATGGAACAATGTCATAGCAGGAGAGATGCAGGATGTTCACAGTTAAGAGAGTCATAACTTTTTCTAAAAAAATCTTTTTTCGTTTGATGAAAACTACAGCGGATTATTTTTGGAGAGGAGGAGATTTTGATATAAAATTTTTATTTTATATCTCAAGCTTGAGCCTTGACATGAGAGAAGTGTAATTGGTATGGAGATGAATAACCAACTAGATTGCAGAAAAGTTGACATGGTGACAGAAGGGGCTGAGAATAAGGACATCTACTTACATATTCCAATGATATGTCTTCCCCTCTTCTTTTGACTTCGAGGTTTTGGGGTTGTTGGTTTGGTTTCTTTGCTCCTTTTTCTCTTTTTCAGATTCCTAGTGAAAAGAATTGGCTTCAACCAAGATTTTAGTTGGCCAATCCATATGGTTGTTTTTAGCTGTTAGGAACTCTGTGATGCAGTTCTAACATCAATGTTAGGAGTTTTTATTCCAATCATCTGTCCCAAAGGAGTCTAAAGTATATATACTTCATACACAAGTATATATACTTAATACACAAACACAGGGGCCCAACAGGGACATATTTTGAAGTCAGCTTTATTCAATGTTTTTATGAATGATCTAGATAATAGGACTAATATGCAGATTTTCAAGCTTGGGGGTGACACATTGGGTGGTCCTACCAACACCAGGATAACAGAATTTGCAATTTAATCTGGACAAGTTGGAAGACTAGGATAAGAAGATAAGGGGGAATAATGTAAGATATGATCCCAAGGGACCTAAAGTTAAACTAGATTTCTTAAAGTTGTCAAATTTGAGAAACACTGGACTTCTGGATCCTATCCAACTCTAAGATGTTCTGATTCAATAAAACAAGGTAAGATAAAACTATCAAGAATAAGGACCTATTCAGAGACAATAAAAAAGTCAAAATGATGAAAAACAAACTTTTTTAAAGGATCTCAGTTATAGGCAGTCTTTATATTCCTAATATTTTGGGCAACATCCAGGGTTTTAATTATTAATGAAAACAATTTCAGAAGGGGAAGAACCCTGGGGCAACATCCTCTGCTTTCTAGATTGCCTAATAGCTGCCACAAGATCTCAAATAAGCCCTTCACTCAGCATTTTAACCATTGGAGTCGGCAATCTCCTTTTGAAGGATTTAAAAGCAAACTGCCTTTGATTTCAAGGCTGTCTAAAAAGATAATTTTTAAGGGGCGGACTTCAGCACTCTTTCTTGCTTCCTGCAGGGTACAGAAACAGTTGCTCCAACTGGAATTAAGAAGCAACATGAAGGTAAGATAATTTTTTGGTTTGTCTTTTTAATTTCTTTCTGGTTTTCCTCTAAATATGTTCTCTTTACTGTTCTTCGGCTGCATTTGTTTCAGACCATGCAAAAGTCTTTGTTTCTTTCCTATACCCAGTTTTGCCTGGCTGCATTTTAGTTTCCCCCCTAAAAATTCCAGCATTGTCAGCTCAGATCTTTATACTTTTTGGAGTCAGATTCTTGTTCTGCTTTATGTGCTTTAATACTTATGGGGGAGTGGGATCCAGAAAGGCAGGCAGGTTTTCGTGATGGTGGTGGTGATGGTGGCGGGGGAGATAGTGTTTTTGCACTAGGTTACTCACTTTGGAGTAACTATCATGTCCTGTTTTTGAATTTTTAAAGAATTTTTGTACTTGCTTGGAAGATTTGATTGGCAGAGTCCCTGGCTTACCAATCTTTAAACATCCTGTGTATCAAAACTTAAGTTTTATTTGAACAGAAGTGGCATAATTTATTTTAAGTTTCTTTTGGAAACAAATGTTCTTTTTTCTTTCTGCTTTTATTACACCGAAATAGATAGGTTTAGAGTTCATATATGGAATTCATCTGGTCTTATATTCACCCGTCTTGTGAATATTGCCAGTTCTTCTTATCTATTTTCTTGTGACCTTTGGGGAAGGTAGAATTATATTTTATTCTTCCATGTATTTGCAGGACAAATTGAATGTAAAAGATGCAAATTTTCTTTATCAATGGATAAAAAGAAACATTTTATTATATCTGGGTTAAGTGTTAACAGCCATAAAACCTCTCCATAATTTCTTATGGAATTACTTTTCCATTGTCATAAGGGGTTAACTGAACTTATTTCTCCTGCTTTAAATGTTACTTATCTCTTTTCTCCCCCATCTTTTTTACTCTGCCTCAGTTAGCTATTATCTCTGCTCAGCCTCCCTCTAGACCTTCCCCCTCTCTGAATGGTTCCAGATAATAATTTAAAAAGTAGCTGGTTAACTTTTTATTTACATTCTAACAGAACCACAAGATGTCCAGAATTTTTTTGTAACAGCTGTTCCATATCTTGGACCTTTTCTAGAGTTGTCTTTTGTATTCCCATGTTGATCATCTCAATTTTGTTCTCTCCCACACTTTCATATTCTATAAAGTTTATGTCGCATATAAGTTTTAAAACATTTTTTACCTTCTAAAAAGTTTATCCGTAGACATTTGCATCCTTTCTGAGACGTTTGTTATTAATATTTCAACCTGCATTTTAAAATAAACTCTTAAGAAAAAAAAAAGTTGTAACCCTTAACTATTTCAATTCTTTTCTGCTTAATCCTGTAGTTCCCTCTAGTATTCATCTGCAATCTCTATCAAGTTGCTAAAATGGATTTAGTTTCGTTTAGTTGTTTCCCTCAGGTATATTATTTAATTATAATACTTGTTTTTCAAATCTTACAGCAAAACTAATGTTCCAAATCTCTCTGGTCTAAGTGTGTGTGTGTGTGTGTGCCATCCAAATGATTCACAATGGTAGAAACAAGCTAGTTGTAGCTAACTTCATGCACCATGCTAATTGTGGGTAAAAGAACAACAGTTTCTTGACCTATTCCAATTCTCTGGATATATAGAACACATTAAACCATAAGCCAACCACGAACGCCACAGTTGTGTAGGACTTCAGATTGCAGCTCCAATATGTGATTGTTCTAGTGGACGTGGCTGGCTGGGGGATTCTGGGAGTTGAAGCCCACAAGTCTTAAAAGTTGCCAAGTTTGCCACATCCCTGCTTTTTAAAACCTGAAGGCCGCTGTGCTGTAGTTTTAGAAGGGATGAGATCCGGAACTGGAAATACGCAGCCGCCGTTGCCTAGCCGGCGCCTGTACGCGTTGCACCCAAACCGAAGCCCGGCCGGCTTTTCGTGTGTGTGTGTGTGCGTGTGCACCCGCTTTCTTCTTCCCCCGTCATGAAGGCGTCGCTGTCAGAAGCTGAGATGGCGGCGGCGGCGCTCGTGTCGTGGTGCATGGGGGAGCTGCGCGGCACTTTTGAGCTGGATGTCAGCGAGGAGATTATTCAGTGAGCTTGGAGGGGGGCAAAGGGGGAGCGGGGCAGAGCCCACGGTGTCACCTCATCATGGGCTGCCGTCTTTGCTGGGGTGGGGGGCAAGGGTGGCCCCTCTGTCCTGCCTGCTTGCCCTATGGCTTCCTTTGGCCCCGGCAGGCCGAGAACGGCAGTTACCATGCTGAGGATATTGCTTTGCTCCTTAGACAACAGGCAGGAGTTCAACAGGTGGCGGGGCATGGAAGGAGTGACCCAGTGAGGTGACAGCATTGGGCAGTTGAGGCTTTGATGTGTGTGTGTGGGAAGAATCTGGGAGAATGACCACGGCTTTCCCGCAACGCATGAAACCGTATGGTGGCTTGTTGGCAGCACAGGATGTTGTGTGACTCTTCCAGGCCTTGCAAGCGATAATATACACATTTTGTTATATAACAGAGATCCCCAAACTTGGCAACTTTAAGACTTGTTGGACTTCAAGCTGGAAGAATTCTCCAGCCAGCTATGCTTTTTACCTTCTAAAAAGTGTATCCGTAGACATTTGCATCCTTTCTGAGACAATTGTTGGACTTCAACTATGCTGGCTGGAGAATTCTGGCAGTTGAAGTCCATAAGTCTCAAAATTGCCAAGTTTGGAGACCTCTGTTATATACCAATATTACAGGCAAAAAACAAAACTGAGTATGTATCGTTTCTAAAACACTTAGCCTAGATGCATGCAACTGGAAAGGGGATCAAGCTGTTTTCCAAAACACGTAACAGGTAACAAGCTAAAAATGTCAGGCGTGTGAAACCACAAATGCCAGCTGTAACCCTCAGCAGGGAAACAAGAACAGTAGAGCTTATGTGTAAAAAAAAGTGGGTTACAGTTAAAACTGTGAAAATGTTGCTAGACAGGGTTTTTTGGGGGTGGGGGCTGTGAACTAAATGCTTCAACAGGAGGCTGTGCTAACAAGGGGAAGGAGTGGTGGGTCTGTAAGGGGATATAAACTGACATTTGTGCTTTGTTCTGTGTCCGCTTTCTCAGTGTGCCCGTGTTTACAAAGATGTTAATAAATTTCTTTGCTGCTTTTAGGTTATTGTCTCGGGTAGTTCCATACGCAAATGTGCACTGTTTATAGGACAAAGAAATATAACAATTATTATTAAGAGATCCTAGTAACAAAGTCCGGCCAGTGTTTCTCAGCCTTGAATTCCCCAAATTGTATTTTCATAAGCACCTCTGTATATTTTTAGATATATTTTGTCTATCGATGATGAGGAAGAGATTCGCGAGTATGTCACGGACTTAATCCAAGGGAGAGATGGCCAGAAGAAGTACTTCATAGATGAACTTGTAGCCAGGTGGAAACAGTCCCGTTCTACAACTTTGGATCCTTTGCCTCTGTATCAGAAAAAGGATGGTAAATGGGGAGCAGAAAATGAGATAAAAATTGTTCAGGGATAAAGAGGGCATTAGCAAATCATTGTTAAATTTGCAAACCAATCAGTAGCAAACTTCAGCCCTTTGCTACCGTCTATCATGGTCCGAATTCTGGTAGGCTTGGTTTGATAGCGCTGCCTAAGTGTATTGTAGCTAAAATATGGCCCTCCAGAGTTTGCTGAAATATAAAAGACAACATTCCTTGCAATGAAGATTAGTTGAATTGAAATTCTGTGGAATTAATAGCTCATTGGTATCCACAGGATACCTGCCCCTGGCCTAACCAAAGAAAGCTGCAAGTCACACAAAAAACCACTTATTTCTAAGAATGCAGTATTCCTGGGCAGCTTTCCGTAGATTGAATTAGTTATGAGACTAAAAAAAGATATGTCTACGCTGCTTTCACCTTCCTTTAATATCTAGGAATATGTGGTGATGTGTCATAGTTGTACATGGCCCTGTAATTTATGGACAGTAGCAAAAGATCTGTACAATGTTCTCGTGTCATTCTCTTTGTTTATTTAGAACATTGGTCCCCAAACTCTTCAGCTCTTGGACCTATTCATGAGGTTTTCACATTGTTCATTGACCCTCAAACATTTATGATATGAAAATAATTTAATAAATGCTACTTTAATAGCATTAGCAATAATAACAGCAACAAGAACGGAGACAATTCAAGGCTGCTTTTGCTGGTAGCTGACCTTCCAACACTGGATAATACTGTCTTGCCACTAGATACCTCATTTTCAGAATTAGGAATTGGCATGGAGTTCTATAGGGACCCACAAACATGAATTGACCCCAATCAACTTCCCATCATTTCTTCAGTATCTACTGACCTCCAGATACTTACTGATCTTTTGAGCCCTAGACATTTATTAATCCTTTGGCTGTCCCATTGATTCTTGGGGGAGAGGTTGATATGGACCACTTTGGGGAGCCAAGATTTAGATATATACAGAAGGATGAGGAAAAAAATCTGGACCAAAACCAGCATCTGCTATGTTTTTCCTGTTATTTTAGATATTTTGGATACTCCTCGGCCAGGAGACCAGACAAAGAGAGGAAGGCATAAAGGAAGAAATAAACAGGAAACACCTATTTATATTGAAGCCTGCCAGCCTGTAGAGAAAGTAAAAACACCACTCGATTTAGCCAAGGTAGGTGCATTTGGTGTCTACTGTTATTAGAACCAATTTATTTTGGTATAATTTTTATGCAATTTATTATAATTATTTCACTTAGTGCTTTTTAAGGGTCCACTGCACTTAGTGGTGAATAATGAGGCCTTGCCTTAATCCAAATACCACAAAACCCTGGATAGAGGAGCAGTTAAAATTGTTTTTTAATAAAGAAAGACTAATTTAATGTTTACCCATTATTTTGCAGTGAAGTAATATATTTCAGGAAAATGGGGAACTAATTTCAGTTCAGGAAGTTCTCGCTATATCTATCTATCTATCTATCTATCTCCAGACATGGGGGGGGGGGG
>BHFT01044429.1:23674-79025 GCA_004320025.1 Laticauda laticaudata
GGGAGGCAGCAAGAGAGAACATACACACACACATATATTCTCTGTTATAGTATATCTGCTCTTTTGGTATGTTTTCCTCTCTTCATTTTAACCCTCTTTCTCCACTTTTATAACAGGCTCAGGAGGTCACCAGAGGCAGCAACTCCTGTTCTTCCAAGAAGAAGGCAAAATACGTCAATTTGTACACAAGAGAAGGCCAGGACAAGCTGGCTGTAATGCTTCCAGGGCGCCATTCCTGTGAATGCCTGGCCCAGAAGCACAAACTCATCAACAACTGTTTGACATGCGGGCGCATCGTTTGTGAACAAGAAGGGTCTGGGCCTTGCTTGTTCTGTGGAACTCTGGTATGTAAATAAGGATGGACAAGGCTGTTTTTTTAAGGAGAAACCTCTGAAATATTATATTTTGGTGTACATTTTAAATACCTGTTTAACACTGAGAAGAAAGATCTGTCATAACCCCAGATCCCCTTTGCCTACACCACAAAAACTCTCACTGTAAGACAGTTACCATATATACTCATAAAAAAAAGAGAGAGAAATGTATTCCTAACTAGAGAGGCTACATACTACGGTATTGCAAGACAGCCAGTAAATGAGTCCAGGACAAAACCAAAGAGCAATAAAAAGATAATGAAGTCTTACTTTGTTACTTTGTGGTTTTTAATTTGCTTTGAACATGCTTTCATTAAAAAAATGCTTTCATATCAAATGTAGATGAAGTTATAGTTTTGAGAGCAGTCTTAAACAGTGGGCAAATTATGCAAGTAGCAACAAGAAAAGATATTTCCTACATATAGTTGGAAGACTTAAATTTAATCGGACATTTCTATTCCTCTTGTAGGTGTGCACCAAAGAAGAACAGGATGTCTTGCAACGAGATTCCAACAAGAGCCAAAAGCTCTTAAAAAAACTTTTGGGAGGTTGGTATTTTTTGAAGGACAATCGACTTTGTTTATGGGAAGCTGGCAAGGAAAGTTGCAAATCATGATCACGTGATGAGGGGATCCAGCAACACTTGAAAATCTGGGCTGATTATCAAGCACCTGTTTGTTTAAAAGCTTTAACAATGATAGTTTATAGACACACAAATATAGAAACGTACATTTCCTTCTTTTAAGAAGTATATTGAATGTACTCCATACATGTTTTGTTGTCATTTTGTATTATAATGCTTTTATTTAGTGAACCAAATATTTTGCAAAAACATTATGAATAGACAAATAGATATTTGAATGTACAGGTGTACGACCACAATTGAGCTCAACATTTTTGTTGCTAAGTGAGCCACTGGTTAAGTAACTGGTTGAGCTTTCTTGTCACTGTTAAGTGAATCATTGCAGTTGTTAAGTTAGTGAATTGTTAAGTGAATTTGGCTTCCCCATGGACTAGGCTTGGTAGAAGATCACAAAAGGGGATCACACTGCAACTGTCATAAATGTGAATCAGTTGTGAAGCATCCGATGTAAATCACGGGACTGTGGGAAATGCTGCAATGGTCATAAGTGCGAAAAATGGTCATAAGTCACTTTTTTTCAGTGCCGTTGTGACATCAGTCACTAAACAAACTGTTGTAAGTCAAGGACAATCGAATGCCAAAATCTCCACGATGTTGTTGTTTATAAAAGTTAAGAAAAAAGATACCCCTAAAATAGTAAAGAGAAACATTTACTTTCTGACTTCCTTCTTCTTTGTACTAAATTGAGCTTTTCTTGGGGCTGGGCTGGGGTTTTCCTCAGGTGCAGAAAATTCTGGGAAGGCGGACATAAGTGACAAAGACTCGCTCCAGCTTCGAGAGGCTCGACTTAAGTCAGGTCTGGAGATGGCTGTGAAGCACAAAGACAAACTACTGGAGTATGACAAAACCAGGTATGTGGGAGAGTAACCAAGAAAAAGAGGAATTGTCCAACTTTCCCCAGCTGAATGCTTCCAAAGTCTATTGGATTTTGACTCCCTGATTTCCTAGCCTGTATAGTTGAGGCACCTGGCAGACACCCAGCTTTGTTCACAGTTGTGCTGGAAGGGTTTCCGGCTGCAGTTTACATCCATGGCCACTGAGCCTTGCTCTTGCATTTCTGTTAAAAGCAGCCACACCAGCTTCAGCTTTAAGCCAGCAGGTTGTCTTATGGAAAAATCTGAAATTGCTTTCCTGAAGAGAGAGGGGGAAAAACCCCGCTGGGCAAATCATTAACAGTGAGAATCTCTGCTAACTGGACTTGCCTTTTGACAGGAGAACCCCAACCGGCGGGGAATATTGTTTGATAATATTCTGGATACCTGGATTGAGAAAAAGAAAATGTTTCTCGCTGCCAGCCCCAGGCCTCTTATGCAGTCCGTTATGGGTAAAACCTGCAATGTGATTAATTTTAATCTGGAACACACAAATGAACAGTGGGTAGTTAAGGCACCGAGCTAGAAACCAGGAGGCGGTGAGTTCTAGTCCTGCCTTAGGCATGAAAACCACTGAGCGACTTTGGGCCGGTCTCTGTCTCAGCCCACCCTACCTCAGAGAGTTGTGGTGGGGAAAATAGGGGTATTATGTGTGTACATCCTCTTGAATTATTTATAATAATGAGGGCAGGGTATACATAAATAGGTTCAGCTGAGTCAGTCATGGAGGACTCCATTGAAAAGCTGGAGAGCCATATTATAATTACTACATATACGTAAATGTTAGAAGTTGAAAGATTATTACCATGTATACCTAAATAATACCATTATTGTTATTAGTATTGTGTATAAAGAAATTGATCCAGACAATACACTGTTCACTAAACGCTACGTATGTCAAAGATGTGTGTGTGTGTTATGTTTTCGCGGGTATTTATATGTATGGTATTTAGGTTTCTTCGGGTATTTTTCCATGTCTTAATATTTGTGCTTATATTATAACGACGTTTCGGCAGAATCTCATCTGCCATCCTCAGGCTTGTGTATTGGGTTCTTAAAAAGCACAAATATTAAGACGTGGAAAAATACCTGAAGAAACCTAAATACCATACGTGCATACATGTATATGCAGGTCTTGACGTGTTCGGGTCTTTTCCCGTGTAAAATAGAGGGTATCTTGGCGACATTTCGACGAGGTCCCACTCGCCATCTTCAGGCTGGTGCTTTCAGCTTCTTGCTTGTGCGAGCAAAGCGTGATCGGAGCTGCTGTCTCCCTACATATAGGGAGGTGTGGTGTGCCATCTCCCTATATATAGAGAGGTGTGGTGGGGAGGTGTGGTGTGCTGGCTCTGTTTTAGGTGGACTGGTTGGCTGTGTTGTTATTTCTTGATTGGTTGATGGAGTTGATGTTTGCAGATTGGTTGGTTTTTTCGTAAGAACCTGTGTGGCTGAGGTATTGGCTGTGTTTCTATCAGCCTCCTGTGTTGTAACGACCTGGATAATGGGCTGTGTGATGACCTTCTGAGTTCTATTGTTGTGACATCCTGGNAATGGGCTGTGTGATGACCTTCTGAGTTCTATTGTTGTGACATCCTGGGTCTTGTGCTGTAATCTCCTGGGTCGTTCCAATTTTCATTTTGGTTAAAGGGGTCGAGTGACAAATGATTGGAAAGATCCCTGGGGTGATGCTGCTGATCAGAAGACTGTAGAGGCCTCTGGGCCAATAATCTGGATCAGAGGTCTCCAACCTCGGCAACTGGCTGAGGAACTCTGGGAGTTGAAGTCCACCAGTCTTAAAGTTGCCACGGTGGGAGACCTTTGGTCTGGATTGATATCAGACGGCTTCCCAGATGCCAACACCGGGGTTGACGGTAGTAATGGTGCTGCCATGCCCACCTTCCATTCTGCTCCCACAGTGTGCGGCGAACTCAAGTAATCGATGACGAGTCTGATTACTTCGCTACTGACTCCAACCAGTGGCTGTCCAAGCAGGAGAGGCAGGTGCTGGAGAAGCGGGCAAAGGAGCTGTACGAACTGCGGCACGCTTCGCGGCTGTCCAGGAAGATCACCATCGACTTCGCTGGCCGGCAGATCCGGGAAGAAAATGACAACATGGCAGAATATCACAGCAAGTGAGGATCCTGGTGCAGTGGGGAGGCGGGAGCGGACAGGCGAGTCCTTCTGGAAACTGGATGTACTTTGGGTGGGAGTGGATATGTTGGGAGGGGCTTGGATTTTTTCTCTGTTTCTCCTGTATTCATTCAAGCATTTTCATTCATTCATTCATTCACTCATGGATCCTGTTTAAGCATCTATGAAGAGGTCTTCTCTACGAATCTGAAGAATTTGTGCTGACAGGAAGGACTTGTGGCCCTTCAAATACAGTTAGTCCTTGATGTCTATGATGTCTATGAAGATTCTCAGTCATGGTTGTCCCAAAGGTGTTTTTTCAGGAAGCAACTGAACTTTGTGGTTTTTCTTTGAAGATTTCTCATTCCAGAAGCTCCTTCCACTCTGACTTGGACGGTGGGGAATGGAAGAATTTATATTCCTTGCAGACAGCTGGTCATTTGCATTCTTTTAGAGGGTCGTTGAGGCCACCTGGAGGTTTATCTGTATCCATCCTCTGGGTCACCTGAGTGATGCTCCTGGTTCCTGCAGCCTACAATTTTTTCTTTCTTCTGGAAATCCATTCCTTCTCCCACACCATTCCAAGGGTGTTTATCCCAAATTGTACAGCTAAAAGTCTGTAGAGATTCTCAGTCCTCCAGGTCTTGGTTATACCAAAGGTGCATTTGCAAGAGGCAACTGGGCTTTCTGATTTTTCTTTGAAGACGTTTCGCTTCTCATCCCAGAAGTTGCTCTGACTTGGTGTGGAATGGAAGGATTTGTCCTAATTGCAGACAGCTGAAATCAGAGCTGAAGAAGCTTCTTGGGTGTGAAGCAAAATGTCTTCAAAGAAAGATATGAAAGTCCAATTGCCTCTTGAAGAAAAAAGCAGGTAGTTCTTGACTTACAACCATTCATTTAGTGACAACAGCACTGAAAAAAAGAAACATGGCCATTTCCCACACAATTATTTCAGCATCCCCATGGTCATGTGATCTAAATCCCATGGTCGTGTGATTCCCTAGCCAGCTGGCTGGGGAATTCTGGGAGCTGAAGTCCACCAGGCATTAAAATAGCCAAGCTTGGAGACCCTTGATCTAAATCCTTGGTAACTGGTTAAATTTGTGATGGTTGCAGTGTCTGGAAATCATGTGATTGCCATTTGTAATCTTCTGGAGGAAGCCAAATTTGCTTAATGACCTCATGGTTCATTTAACAACTGCAGTGATTCACTTAACTGTGGCAAGAAAGATCATAACAAAGGGGGTAAAATTCATTTAGCAACTATCTTGCTTAGCAATAGAACTTTTGGACTCAGTTGTGCTTGTAAGTTGAAAACTACCTATAGCGCTACACTAGTTTTCTACCTCTTTCCCTGCTGGGCTGGGCCAGTAGGGACTAATATTTCAACAACAGATAGGAAGCTTAGTAATTTATAGCACGCTTATATATCCTGTCAGTTCTGCAACCAGACAAGGACTGAGCAGGCGGTAAAGAGGAGAGCCCTGCATTTTCAACAGGAAAAGATCAGCTGCCGTGATGGATTTCTCTCTTGCATTCATTCATTCTGTTCTGCCAAATAGTGAGCTTCCATAAAGGCCCCTGAGGGGAAAGGAAAAGCAGACTCAAACCCTTAAGAAGTTTGCTACTGACTTACTAACCAGGATAATTAAGGATGCTGTTAAATAATTGAACAAATGCATTCTCAGCATTTGCAGCTCATTAAAGGACCCAGGTCCATGTTTGCGTGAGAAGGGCATTTCCAGCTCTTCTGTGAAGAGGGAAGAAAATATCACAGGATTAAGGGCATATTTGACGGGTTGTCCTTGCAGGTTGGACGAGACAGTTGAAGCAATCAACCACGGCTCTCTGGTCAAAGCGAAGCAAAATTCAGAGAGGAAACTTGAAGACTTGGGAGTCTTGGTGAATCCACACATTCTCCAGGCAGCTCCAGTGGTCAGTATTTTTTTCTTTCTCTTCCTATGAAATACCTCCCAATAATCCAGTATCTATCTTTTCAGGAAGAAATTGTGGACATTGCTATCCTAGGGTTAGGATTTCTTTTTCTTTTTTTTTGTCTGCATAACTTCTTCTTTGGGCATCACCTACTTGTTGAGGGCTGAGAAGTAACACTAAGCCAGGGGTGTCAAACTCCAGGCCAGCAGATTGATAAAATTCTTTATTGGCCAAGATGTGATTGGACACACAAGGAATTTGTCTTGGTGGCAAATGCTCTCAGTGACATAAACGAAAAGATACATTCATCAACGAGTCAAAGAATCATCAGGGTACAAACTTGAAGTAATAGTCATAGGGTAAATAAGCAAGTCAAATCAAACTAGGAAACTCCCATCAAAATATTGGACTATAATAAAAAGTTATAAGTCCATACAATCACAAGTGGCAGGGATGGGTGATAAGGAGTGGTGAGAAGATTAACAGTTAAAATAGTAGTGCATACTTTGCACATATGAACATGGTGTTGAAGGAATTATTTGTTTAACAGAGTGATTGTGCTTTTGGGCAAAAAAACTCCTTGGTCTGTTCTTTCTGGTGTGCAGTGCTCTATAGTGTCAGCTTTGAGCGGTAGGAATTTGAACCGTTTTAAATGTCCAGGATGTGAGGGGTCTGTAAAATATTTCACAAGCCCTCTTTTTGACTTCATGCAGTATCCAGTGTTCTCCATGGTAAGGCAGGTGGTAGTAATTGGTTTTTTGCAGTCCTAATTTCGATCTCTGAGTCTGTGTCTGTCTTGTTAGGTTGCAGAACCGAAACCCAGACAGTTATAGAGGTACAGATGATAGACTCAATAATTCCTTGTAGAGCTGTAGAACTGAAGCCGCTCGCAAAGAACTTACTTTTTATTCTTCTGCTCACATTCAGTGACAGTAACGAACTGGCCAATGGCAGTTTAACACAAGTCAAAAAAAAAACCCTTTCTATTTCTACTTTTCATGCTACAATTCCCAAGTATAAAAATGTTTTTTTTTTTTTGTTCTCTTTTAAATGATATTGAAGTGGGTAGACCAAGCTGGTTTGCTCCCACACCGGAAAATGGACATTTCTGCAGAGAGTGGCAGCCCCAAAGATTTAGAAAGAAACCGCCTACGTGTTCAGGATCGAGAGATACAGGAGATTTCAGACGGCGGCTGGTGTCTGAGCCTGCATCAGCCGTGGGCCTCCTTGCTGGTCAAAGGGATCAAGAGGTAAACAGAGATCTGTAACCAGGAGCACTTTGAGATTGGGTTCACACTAAATCAGGGTTGTCAAATGCACAACATCACAGAGGCGTCACAGGACATATCGGGATTCCCCCCCCTTCGCTAAACCAGGCGTGGGGGTAGCCAGCACGTGACACATCCGACCCAAGGGTGTGATGACCCAGGGTATGACAACACAGTCAACACAGTCAGATAAGAATCCCTTTATTAGCTGCAACTTTGCTCCCAATGTCCAGATTACTTCTGGCTGGAGAAAAACTCTTCCAGGAACAGGCTTGACTCCAATGAATCAAGTCCAAAACATGGTCAACACAAACTGTAATTATAAGTCTACTCAAGCCAAAATGAGGTAATTAGTTTGGCAGGGCAGGAGCAAGAATTCCAGAACTGCAGACACGGCAAAACTCACACAGTTGGGAAGACACCAGGAACACAGATAAACAAAAAGAACACAGGATAAACTCACATTTGCTCCCAGGAGCTGCCATAGTCAACATTCAGTACTTTTAAACTTTAATTCCCAACTGCAGCTAATGAAGGGAATCAGGGCCCTTTCGTCCCCTGTAAGCCATGCAACCCAAGTTGCTCCCTTCTCCATTCCTCCCTGTTTGCCCTAGAATGAAGAAGGGATGGCCTTGGGTCTTCCTCTGAACTCCCTCTCCCCTGCTCTGCCCAGCTGGACTTTGCCCTTCCCCAGTTTCTTCCACAGCCAATGGAGCCACACTCCCGCTCCCTNTGCCCAGCTGGACTTTGCCCTTCCCCAGTTTCTTCCACAGCCAATGGAGCCACACTCCCGCTCCCTGTCAGCTGTTCGACTTTCTCCTCCGACTTTCTCCTCTGAGTCGGATTCCGACAGGGGCATGACACGTGGTTTTCCCAGCTGCTATTGTGAATCAGGTCACCTACATCACGTATGTGGCCCTGCCATTTTATAAGAAGCACAAGCTTCGGGGAAAAACATTTTGGTGTGTCTTTAATTGGCGCTGCTTGTGTGGATTAATGAGCTCTAGCCACTTTCTTTTCATGTTAGCGACATCCACGTGCTTCCCTTTTCCCCCTCTGTGGCTTGTAAACCCTGGGGATTGATGTAAATTGTAAAAAGTATCCTTTGGGGACATAATTTTTGCACAATGTTTTTTCATGGGGCGGCTGGAAAAATTGCAACCCAGAAAACACATGGTTTTGATAGCCGCTGGCAATCCTTCCTTTTTGTTTTCTAAGGATGTTCAAGAATTGAACGTTGCTTATTTTCCATAAAGCATGATGTGCCCTTCTCTTAAAATTATATTAGCTTTCCAAACCTTCATATATAGAAGGCGATCAGAATCAAATTTCTGGTAGGATGAGTCCCCAAATTAGGGCTAGCCACTTCATTGCTAAGTGACACAGTCATTGAGCAAAACATCACATGTCTGCAACAGACTCACATCAAGTGACACCACGTGAGCACAGAATGTTGCAACAGTCGTAAACACCTATGGATTGCAAAGCCTCCAAATTGTAATGGCGTAACCCCAGGGCCGTTGTGGCCATCTTAAGTGCAAGGACCAACTGTAAAGTTATTTTTTTCAGTGGCATAACTTCGGACCGTCACTAAACAGAGCAGTCCAAGGACGAACCAAGGACTATCTGTAGACCAAGGGTGTCCAACCTTGGGCACTCTAAAACCGGTGGACTTCAACTCCCAGAATTCTACTGCTAGCCTAAACATTGTAACTCTTCTGATCGATTCACCAGGTGGTGCTGTTTCCCACCTCTCTCGTTGAAGGGGAAAGATAAAAACCCTTGAGGATGTTTGAACACAGTTGCTGCATGTTTTAATGTTGCTTTTCCCCAACTCCGATGCACTGTAATACATTGGATTCCCATCACTTTTATATGGGGGTCGTAAGTGTAATAATGCAACCCCTCAGGAGGGCACAAGTTTGTAAGGGCTGGACGTCAAAAATAATCTTAACGGTCAATCAGCTGATTCCTTGGCCACACTTGCATCAACAAGGATTGTGTGAATGAATGAGGACCCCGCTTGCAGAGGTGGTATTCAGCAGGTTCTGACCAGTTCTGGAGAACCGGGAGGGGAAATTTTGAGTACTTTGGAGAACCATCAAATACCCCCTCTGACTGGCCCAGCCCCTATCTTTTCTCCGCCTCCCAAGTCCCAGCTAATTGGCTGGGTCTTCTTTGGTTGCTCTGCACAGGAGAATGGAGCTGGAAAGCAGGTTAGTGGAGTGGGGAGGGAATAGGATTTTGCAGTAACCTTCCCCGGGAGTAGGGAGGGAATGGAGATTTTACAGTATCCTTCCTGTACTATGCCCACCAAGCCAGACCCACAGAACCAGGAGTAAAAAAATTAGAATCCCACTACTGTCTTCTTTGTTTGCCCTGCACAGGAGAACGGAGCTAGAAAGCAGGTTAGTGGGGTGGGGAGGGAATGGGGATTTTGCAATAACTTTCCCCTGCCATGCCCAACCAAGGCATACCCATAGAACAGGTCGTAAAAAAATTTAAATCCCACCACTGCCCACTTGGATACATTGGGTGAGATATTGGACCCAAAGGTGTTCTTTTTCAAAGGGTGCTTTGCCATTAAATGAAAAGTATTATGCTCTTGCCCCTCTTCCTCACTGTCTTTCGCAGTTAACCAAATGATAAAGATGGCTTGGCCATCTAGTGTTGGCCATCTAGGCCACTTAGTGTTCTGAGCTCCTTAGAGGAAAGGGCTTCATGCCAGTTGAGCAGCTACATATAAGCACAGTAGCTCTTGCCTTGCTCCTTTCCCCCCAAAGAAAATGAATGTGGCTGTAAGACAGTCCTTTCCTCCCTCCCCGTCAGCCTAGATTCTCAGGGGTTTTAAACAACCTTTATATTTTAGAGGTCAGTGGTTCGAAGTGAAAAGCCCAACCATCCCAAGAGTTTTGCATTGGTGGGAAATAAACATGCATTTAAAAGTACAGTTGGGCTATGACTTTCATCTGTTTTGCAAATTAAACCCTGGATTTTTTCCTCATTTTACTGGGTTTAGTTATACCCGTAGATATTACATATTGGCTGCTAGGCTTTTCTTTCTTTCTTGGTTGTCTCTTGAGACTAGAAAGAGCTCTAGACAGAGAATTCCCTCCTCCTCCCCTCTCAAAGAACCCTTTTTTCCATATTAAAAAAATGTTTCTATTATTCCTGGGTAAATATGCAGGGATAAATATCAGTTTCTGTTGAAAAAACTGGGAAGATGTCAAACTGCCTCTACCTGTTTGGAAAATCTCGGCTCTTCTGTCCATCTCCTTGTTTTGTCAATCTTTTTAAGGACTCCCTGCCCTTCCATCATGGCCATTTCCTCTTCCTTTGCTGAGGCTAATGCAATCCTAAATTGCATTAACACAGGGATACAATCGAGATCAAGGGATGTACTAATGCCACTCTATAAAGCATTAGTAAGACTACACCTAGAGTACTCATCCAGTTTTGGTCACCACACTATAAAAAAATGTTGAGACTCGAGAAAAAGTACAGAGAAGAGCAACCAGGATGATTAGCGGACTGGAGGCTAAAACATACAACGAACGGTTGCAGGAACTGGGTTTGGCTAGTCTAGTGAAGAGAAGGACCAGGGGAGACAGGATAGTAGTCTTCCAATATTTGAGGGGCTGCCCCAGAGAGGAAGAAGGGGTCAAGCTATTCTCCAAGGCACCCAAAGGCCAGACAAGGAATAATGGATGGAAACTGAACAAGGAGAGACTCAACCTAGAAATAAGGAGAAACTTTCTGACAGAACAATCAACCCATGGAATATAAGTTGCCCTCGGAAGTTGTGGGAGCTTCATCACTTGAGACTTTCAAGAAGAGACTCAGTTTGGCCCAAAGGTTGACCTGGAATTTCATGTAGTGGTTTTTAAAGAAAATGTTCTTTGAGTGACATGTAAAAAAACAAAACATGGGGAGGCAGCCTCCGTTTCTGATCCTTCCCTTTTCTTCCACAGGGTGGAAGGCCGAATTTGGTACACATCCCACAGAGGCCGGCTATGGATAGCAGCTACGGCAAAAAGGCCAACCCTCCAGGAAATCTCTGAGCTAGAGGCTACCTACAGAATGTTGCTTCAGGAAGGTGAGCTTAATCCTTTATCTTTTTTGGGCTTCTTTTCTCTAGAGGCTAGTAGGAAAGTGGAAAAAAAAGGTTGAAGTTGAATACTTTATTTGGCCAAGTGTGATTAGACACACATGGAATTTATCTCCGGTACAGAAGCACTGGGGTAATGATAGTAATATTCCACATCAGCCTATCCCAGGTCCTTGGAAAGGACTTGATAGGTAAACAGAAATGCCAAATCCAGGTTGAACATTTGTCTGATTGCGACAAACCATAATAAAAGAGAAGTAAAGAAGATAAGAAGGATAAATACTAATACTAAAGCAGCAGTGATTACAGATTAACAGAGTTGGAAAGGACCTTGTAGGTCATCTAGTCCAGAGGTCAGCAACCTTTTGGACCTCAGCGACCACCAAACTCATAATTTTAAATCCCAGGACTAGGGACCCTGGGAAAATCCCCAAAAAGTCTGCAGGAAAATTCCCCATCCTGTTTTCCTACCGATCGATCATTCTTTATTTGGGATTGCAAGAAACTGTCTCCAGCTCCATTCTCGGGGGGAGAGAGAGAGGGAGAGAGACTTTTGGCTTCATGCAAGGAAAGCAGCAGAAGTCTTTCTCTGCCCCAAATTCCGCCAAAAATGAGTCTTTGCTGGCGCAACTTCTTGGAGCAGGAGGCCTTGCAGGGTCCCAAAGACTCATTTCTGGCTGAGTTTGTGGGGGAGAAAAAAAGACTTTTGCTGCTTTCCTTGCGCGCAGCCAAAAGCAGGAGAAAGAAGTGGGAAGAAGCAGCCTGGTGGCCAGGCCAGGTGTGTGGGGCAAGTTCCCTCCCTCTGCCCTTTCCCCCCCTCCCCTCACTGCTCCATGTTCGCAGTGCAAATGATGCAAGCTTTGTGTTCCCACGGGCCATGAGGTGGCGCAGTCTTGTGTTCCCGCACAGCCTGGATTAATTGCTTTGGGGTGACATTTCTCTGCGAACCACCAACATTTTCTCACAGACCACCAGTAATCCCCAGCCCACTGGTTGGCAACTACTGATCTAGTCCCACCCAAGCAGGAAATCTTACACCATTTCTGACAAATGGCAATCCAGTCTCTTCTTGAAAGCTTTGTGGTTGATTGCTCTCACTGTCAGAAAATTCCTCCTTATTTCCAGGTTGAATTTCTCCTTGTTCAGTTTCCATCCATCATTCCTTGGCTGGCCTTTGAGTACTTTAGAAAATAGCTTGACCCCTTCCTCCTCTCTGTGGCAGCCCCTCAAATATTGGAAGACTACTGATCATGTCTCCCCTGGTCTTTCTCTTTATTAGACTAGCCAAGCCCAGTTCCTACAACCATTCTTCATATGTTTTAGCCTCCAGTCCCCTAATCATCCTGGTACTCTTCTCTGCACTTTTTCTAGAATCTCAACCTCTTTTTGGGTTTGATGCATGTACACAATAGAAAGAACTGTGAGAATTAGGTGTTCAGCAGAGTGATGGCACGAGAGAAAAAACGATCCCTGTATCTAGTTGGCATACAGTGCCCTACAGCGCCGTTCCGAAGGAAGGAATTGAAACAGTTTATGTCTGTTTTATATATTTATTTTCATTTACTTTTTTAAATTATGTTTTATGTCTGTTTATATCTTAAACAGTTAAGAGAGCTGTTTTTAGCTTATAGGGCAAGGTGCTCTGGAAGGATAGGTGCTCAAAATGTTTCCACAAAAACGTGCTTTTTTTTTTCCCCCCTTTGGTGCCATTCTTTGTGTTTGTACTCTCTTTGCTCTTTCATCTTCTCACTCGATTATTGCGATGATATAACATTTCAGTTTGACTCTCCAATGTATGAAAACGACCACACAGGGGAAGTGGTTTCAAAACAACCAAGCATACTTATCTTGGTTCAATTGGTATCAAGACGTTGCTCTAAAGGGAAAGGAGATCTTGAGAGAAAGATAGCCAACGGGGCAAGAAACGGGAAGGGAGAAAGAGAAGATCCCGTAATATGTCTTATTTATGAATGTGTGACATTTATGTCATGTAAAGCCATGGATTATTTAACAAGGAACATTGACCTAAAATTGACTGTTGTTATGCAGTGTGTGAAACCACAAACCACCCTAGCAGAGTGAAATTTGACACATATCCTCTGGCTTATTATTTCATTGTATGACTCCACATCTTTATTTCTTTTTTTCATTTTTATAGTCCAACATACAATTTTTCAAGAGCCCCATTTCCCCCTCCCCCATCCTATGGGTCCTTTCACCTTGTCTTTTTTATTTCTCAATTCCCCTCAAGTATGTCTTGTGAGTTTCTCAAGAGAGAAACCTTGTCACTTGCATTTGACATTTGGAAGGCAGGAAATGGGTTCGACGGAGTAGGCGTTTCTTAGCCGTGAAGAAAGTTTTGAAGGCCTGCATGACACAACATGAGCCTTAAAAGGGTCACCTTAAGCTGGAGGAGATTATACAGGCAGTCCTCAACGTACAACCACAATTGACCTCAACATTTCTGTTGTTCAGTGAAAAAATGGTTAAGTGAGCTTTGCCCCATTTTACGACTTTCCTTGCCACATTTGTTAAGTGAAAATAGCTGCCATCATTAAACTAGTCAGACAGTTGTTAAGTGAATCTGGCTTCCCCATCAACTTCGCTTGTCAGAAGGTCACAAAACGGGGATCACACATGACCCCAGGAACCACACTGCAACCGTCATAAATGCGAGTCAGTGGTCAAGCATCCGAATGTAAAATTTCCTGACCAGGGGGATGCCACACCAGCTGTAAGTGTGATAAATAGTCCTGTCCCTTTTTTCAATGATGGCGTTGTAACTTCAAATGGTTGCTAAATGAACTGTTGTAAGTCGAGGACTACCTGTATAGTGACCGGAAGGATAACAGTTGAAATATGGAAGTTCTTGGCTTAAAGTCAGCTTAATGTCTTTGACGTTAACGTCCCTGCAATGCAGCCGTGAATTCCTTTGTGATGACCCAGGAAACAGCACACACGTAATAAATTTCCTTTATTGCCTCCAACTTGGCTTCACTGTTCAATTGTTCGCAGTTGGAGATTAAACTCTTTTCAAAATAATATTCAAAAAGAAAGAAATACAGTCCAAACTCAAAGGGCAGACAATGGAGTAATAAAAAAACCAAAAGCAAAGCACTGAAGAAAGTTCCATACAGACCAGGATAATTAATTACAAACTTCAAGAAGATAACAAGGCACAGTCCGTTCAGGCAACCAAGATAAGCCTCATCCAGGAATAAAACATGTTTTGCTTCTGGCAACGCTGTGTTTTAAATGTCCCTCCGTTATACTATTCCCCCCAGCTGCCACCAATGAGAGGGATCATGGCCGCTTCCTCTCTCGCAAGCCAAGTTGTTCCCTTCTCCATTCCTCTCTGTGTGTGTCCTAGGATGAAGAGAAGATGGGCCTGGTTCTTCCTCTGATTGCCCAGCCTCCTCCACAACCTCCGGAGCCACACCTCCACTCCCTGTTGGCTGTTCCTTCTCTCCCTCCAGTCTCCACCAGGGGCATGACATCCTTTCTCCACAAGTGGGCATTTTCAGGCAGGGCTCCCTCAGAATGCCTGTGTTTTATTCAAACCATTAAATTAGCAGTTGAAAGTAGCATGGCGTGAGCGCACATGAGGGCTGGCAAAGGCTAACCAGGACCATGTGGAGAACGGCAGAAACCGGAGGCCCATGCGTGAGCTTGCCTTATAATTTTCTCTCCCGCTTTACCCGCAGATTTGGAATTTCCCAAGGATTATCCCTCCGGCTGTCTCCTCGGCTGTGTGGACTTGATTGACTGCCTGTCGCAAGAGCAATTTCAGGAACAGGTAAATGAACAACAACCAAAAACAACAACAACCCCACCCTTACTTGTTTCGTGGTTGTTTTGTTTTGTTTTGGGGGGGATGGAAGTTGTGGTAATTGAAGCTGGGAGGCTTTTGTCCCTTGCTTTAAAAATAAATGGACTTTTCTCTCCCCCTCCCCAGTCCTCAAAGAGTTATAAAATGGATGCAGTTGGAGACAGACATATCCTCAAAGGACTTGAATGCAGAAAATGTAAAGTTTATTCTCCTAGAGGAGCGGAGCGTTACACCTTTGCTCCTTTTCCCCACACTCTTGCTTTGATTGACAGCAGGTCCTCTGGGTTCTCCCACCAGCTGTTATTAATTGATTTATTAAATTTGTACGCCACCCATCTTGCTAACAAGTGATTCTGGGTGGCTTGCTATGCCATAAATAACAGAAAAATAGCAATAGCCTGCAGACTTCTATTCTGCTTCACAGGGCTTTACAGGCCTCTCCAAGCGGTTCACAGAATCAGCCTCTTGCCTCCCAACCATCTGGGTCCTCATTTTACCCACCTCAGAAGGATGGAAGGATGAGTCAACCTTGAGCCGGTCAGAATCAAACTGCTGGCAGTGAGCAGAATCAGCTTGCAATACTGCATTTGAACCATTGCACCACCACACCTCTCAAACAATTAGAGGTTTAAAAACTTTAAAACATTGGGCGTTGAAAGTTAAAACAATAAAACTAATATTAAAAATGATAAAAAGAACCAGGGCTTGGACAGGACGGAGATGGGAATCTTCTACTAATTTATTAGCCAGCTCCAAAAATGGGGCGTTCCCATCGGGGCCCCAAACCAGTTGGCAGAACCAGGTTTTCAGGCTCTTTGGCAAGGCCAGGAGGGTGGGGCTGGGGCTTCTCTCAGCCTGGGGGGGCATGCTATTCCAAAGGGTGGGAGTCACAACAGGAAAGGCTCTTCTTCACCAGCCACAATTCCTTGGGCGTTCGCTGGAATCTGTCAGGAGATCCAGGGGCTAAAGATTGAAATTTTACTCGCAAGAGATATGTCTCATAGCCTGTCCTCAGAACAGTCTCCTGGTTTTTGAGCAGGGCTGGGCAGCCAGTGGCAACCTGCCACTCTGGGAACACGAGAGAAATTCAATGCCACATTTAAGGATTTGGGTTGCGTTAGTGGAAGGCAATCCAACCGGTCAGTCCTAGAGAGGAGACTGCTCTTTAAAAGGCCAGATCCTGAAGAGGAAACTCAAAGACTTTGGCCACCTCATGAGAAGGACTCACTGGAGAAGAGCCGAATGCTGGGAAAGATTGTGGACAATAGGGGATGGCAGAGAATGAGGTGGCTGGATGGAGTCACTGAAGCAGTTAGTTGGCATGAATGGACTCCATTAAATGGACTCCAGAAGTTGGTAGAGGACAGCAAGGCCTGGAGGAACATTGTCCATGGGGTCGCGATGGGTTGGATACGACTTCGCGACAAACAACAAAAATGAAACTCCAACCTTCTTCCCACTCAGATGTTCTATCTAGAAAGCTTTTCTCAGCAAAGAGGGTTTCTTAAGAGCTAGAATCTTGGGTCGAAATGACAGAGAAACAAACAAAACCAGCCACAAGCTCTTTCCTGTCTGTACCCTTCGCAGGCAGGTTTCAGGGCAGATCTGAAATCTCTCTCCTGTCATCTCTCTCTCTATCTCTGTTGGCTTCAGCAATTCAGCTTCCCTGAGTCAGGGAAATAGCTTTGCAAAGGTGGCTCCTGCCATCTGGCTTGGCTGCTTGTTGATTTCCAGAAGCAACATTTTCCCTTGCATGGGGGGGGGGGGGGGAGGGAATTTGTGGCNGGGGGGGGGGGGGAGGATGGAATTTGTGGCCCTCCCTGCGGAAGGCAGACAAAAAAACGACCTCCCTCGGGAGCTTTCAGGGAAGTTTTCTTCCTGCAAGGCAGCTCCTCCACCCTTCAGCCAATCGTCCCCCTCTGCACTCTGGGGCTTTCCGTTGAGTGACCAACAGCTCGAGAGGCTTTTGCATGGGACCCCCGTTGTTGGGTTTGGCAGCTGTGTAAGGTTTCTCCGCTGTCTGACTCTGAGGTTCTCTTAGGCCCTGGATGACATCAGATAATAATGCAACACAGCACCAACACAGTGAGAGTCAAACCACAACACCGCAGCAGTTCTGTATATGGGGGGAAGATCATCTGAGCCCAGCTCTTTAATCTCCAAGGGTTTCTGCAAGAGCCAAATCTTAACTGTTCTCTGGAAGGCTGGGAAAGCAAGGGGGGAAGGGAGGTTCCTTGCAGGGGGGGGAGGGGGGAAAGCTATTCCAAAGCAGGGAGCTGTCACAAAGCACTCGTCCCTCCTCTCTTTCCACCTCCTGAGATGTTCAGCAGATGTTTTCTATTCCTTTGGGTGAGGTGGGCACATGTTTATACATATTAGGCAAACTCTGAGATTACCGGGCCCCAATTTGTTGGAGCCCCCCACCATGACTCCATTTCCAGGTGCCTGGGGGAGTGGTAGGGATTAAAAGTTGGTGAATTAACATCCCACATTCTTTGTCCTATGTAAACTTCTGAAAGGAGAGGTGCCTCCTGCATGGTCGTCTGTGAATTCCACAGCTCTGCAAGTTTGCGTTTTCGGCTTTTGGTGGAAGCACATCCTCGGCTGGGCCTTGCTTGTTTTTGCAGCTGAAGCTGCTAGCATCGCTTGGCCTGCGTTAGCAAGCAACTCCCTAAGGAACAGGGTGACCAGCCAGACAGGTTCGTCTGCCGTGGATTGAATCCAAGTTCTGAGACCAATACCTACAAGCTCCGGACTGTATTGTTAATGGTCGGGACTTCTGGGTGTTGTAGTTTCCTATTCCTGCTTTAGCTGTTCAGGGACAGGCCGCTGTTGATTGGTGATTTCTTCTGGCCATGTAAGAACGTTCGTTTATCCTTATCTCTACTTCAGGGGTGTCAAACTCGATTTCATTGAGGGTTGTATGTTTGGCCTTGGGGGGGGTGTGGAGAGGTGTAGCCAGGGGGCATGGCCAGCTCGACGTCCCTTATCGAAGCTCCGTTTTCAGCCACGAAGGCCTCCTGCAGCCCTCTGCTAGGGAAAACAGAGCTGGTAGAGGGCTGCAGGGGACCATTGCAGCCAAAAACGGAGCCCGGGACTGCTTTGCACAGCTGTCCTGGGCTCCATTTTCGCCGGCAGAGGCACCAGGACCTGGTCCTCCAGAGTTCCTAGGGTGGGCCCCTGGGGGTGGATCCAGCCTGTGGGCCTTTGAACTTGACACCCCTGCTCTACGTTGTCTTCTCTTCAAAGAAGCCAGGTTTGTTAGAAGCCGATGCATCGTGTGATGCCGAAACAGGCAAAGAGCCTACCAAGCAGCCAAAAAAGCTACTGCAATCCTGAGTTGTGTTAACAGAGGGATACAGTCAAGATCAAGGGAAGCACTAATACCACTCTATAAAGCCTTAGTAAAACCACACCTAGAGTACTGCATCCAGTTTTGGTCACCACATTATAAAGATGTTGACTAGAAAAAGTACAGAGAAGAGCAACCAGGATGATAAGGGGACTGGAGGCTAAAACATACAATGAATGGTTGCAGGAACTGGGCCTGGCTTGTCTAGAGAAGAGAAGGACCAGGGGAGACAAGAGAGCAGTCTTCCAATAGTTGAGGGGCTGTCACAGAGAGGAGGAAGGGTCAAGCTATCCTCCAAGGCACCCAAAGACCAGACAAGGAACAATGAATGGAAACTGATCAAGGAAGAGTCAACCTGGAAATAAGGAGAAACTTTCTGACAGTGAGAACCATCAACCCTTGGAAGAGAAGTTGCCCTCGAATTGTGGGAGCTTCATCACTTGAGCCCTTCAAGAAGAGATTGGACTGCCCATTGTTTGTCAGAAATGGTGTAGGGTCTCCCGCTTGGGCAGGGGGTTGGACTAGATGACCTACAAGGTCCCTTCTAACTCTAATTATCTGTTATCTGAGCGTTCTGTGGTTTGAGAACCCGGATTCCCCTCCCCTTCTTTTCAGGCGAGAGGCCAACAGATTAAACACATCCCTGAAAGAGCTTCAGATCAGAGCCGCTCCACATCTTGACAACCAGCAGGCAGTTTATGTTAGAGAAATTGGACAGCGGAGCAAGCCAATTGGCTGTGTCCTGCTTCTCAAGCAAAGGGTACCCTTGCGCTCGGAAGCCTGTAACGGTGTGAGTATCTTTTTGATAACTTCCCCAGTTTTAGGCAAACGTCAGCTGCTGGATTCCTGCAGGCTTCCCTGCTGCTCTAACATCTGTTGAGTGAAGCCATGACGATCGCTAAAAAGGCATCTCTCCGTGGCCTGGGGACAATCGCCTTATGTGGGTCTTATTTTTGGCAATCGCCAGCCCGTTCCACAGACACCGGATGTGCAAGCTTCCTTAGCGTCATTGCGGCCACCAACATGCAGAACCGAGAAGGAAAGTGGTGCCCCTTTCAATCGTGCCTTTAGCACAGGTGGGATCCGACAGGGTTATCTCTCGGTTCGGTGATTTATGAGGTTCGGTGGTTTATGATGTGCTTCCCTGCACGCTGCGTGCCTGTAAATCGTCATCAGGACGCTGCGTGCAGAGAAGCAGCCTTTGAAACAGCCCTCTTTTCCTGCTTTTTCAACTGCAGCTGTGCCTCTCACGGCAGCTGAAGTTGAAAAAGCAGGAAATAAAGGTCAGGTAAGAGCCCGGGTGGGCAGGTGGGCAAAAACATCAGCAGACATAGAACCGGTTTTGTGTCTGCTGCTCTTCAGAGCTACCGGTTCTACAGAGGTGGACAGAACCGGTACAAACCCATCCCTGGCCTTTAGCCACCTTGACACATAGGCGTTTGCAGAATTGTCATCAGGATAAAATAACTGTTGCTATAGGGCAGTGAGGGCTAACCTTTTTGTTGTTGTGCACCTGCACCCATAATGCAATGCACGTGTGACTCCCCCGCTCTCCTCCGCCCCCTTGTGCATGCACATGCATCTCCTGCATGCGCCTTGCCCCCCATACATGCACAGCAGATACCTGAAAATCAGTTGGCTGGCGGGAGGCATGCGCATATGCACAGTGGAACTGAGCTAGGGCGATGGCTCGCATATCCACAGAGTCACTTCCGGCACGAATGCCATAGATTCACCATCACAGCTATAAGTTTCCCCCACCACCACCACCACCTTCTCAGGTTTTGCTTTCCAGTTCATTTTTCAAGAAAGTGAGCATTCCTTGGACTTTTTTTAAAAAAAAAATTATATAAAGAACATCTGGTTTCCAAACGACAGGGGAAAAAAAAAAACAGTTTAAGTCGCTGAGAAATAGTGAAAGAAGAACTAATTCATCTATTGCTGCGTAGACAATTTTCCATTCCACCGTGTTGGAGGCTGGTTTAAACCTTGAGCTGACTTAAGGGAGAAACGATCCAAATGAACAGGAAGTCATAACCACCAGCTAGAATACAGGTAGTCCTTGGCTTATGCCCATAATTGATCCCCAGATTTCTGTTCTTAAGTGAGACCGTGGTTAAGGGAACTTCGTCCTGTTTTACGAGCTTTCTTGCCACTGTTGTTAAATGAAGCACTGCAGCCATTAAGTTAGTTAAGGGAATCTGGCTTTCTTTTGATTGTCAAAAGGATCCCAAGATAGGAGTCAATTGCCAAGCATCTGAATTTGGATCACCTGCTGACCCCATGGGGAAGCTGGAACAGTCGTAAATGTGAAATCCTATTGCCTTTGGGTTAGACTTGAGGTATACTGGAAGAAGAGAAGGGGATTGTCGTCTTTTTAATGCTGGCATCCATCGTAATCCCCTCTTTTGCCTTTGGACGTGTGTTTGCCATTCATCCCTTGATTTGCTATTTTACATTTGTCAGTTCCATGGTTTTCCAAGCCAGCAAAGCTTCCGTGGTTCCAGTCCTGTCTCGCCTCTGCAGATCCTCCCTTGATCCTAGCCAGGGGGGAACTCCGGCTCCCGCCTTAACCGCTGATAAGCATGAGGGAGAGCCAGATTAGCCAGGGTGCCTCACCTCTTTGCCCCTGTTCCAGCTCAAGGAACTGGCTCCTGGCTGCCAGTGAAGAGGGCGAAGGGAGTTCACATGAAGTGCGTGATGAAAGGCACGTGAAGTGAAGTTGCCTGGTGGGGTTCTTTTGCATCTCCCCATCAAAGCAGCCCAAAAACCACTTGCTGGCCTGTTTTTTGTTATATTTGAGTAGCAGATATAAAGCTCTTGACAGTCTCCAGGGGAGACGATGCCCGCCTTCAATAGCACAGCACGACGGTGGTTTGCAACCTCAGCGGTTTAGATCTCGAATGCCGCTTCGCTTCATCACCAAGCCCTTTGGATTAGTCCCGTCATTTGTTAGCGGCGTTTCTGCACTGTTCCTTTCTCGCTTGTTTCTCACCTGGAAACTTTCTCACAATCCAGGCAGAGGGGCTTCTGAAAATTACCACCAGCCCCCCCACAACCCCATTCCCTCTTTCCTTACTCTCCATACAACCATAACAGAGCCCCTTATGTTGATAAGTGAGGCATTTTGTTCAGCGAGTTACGCCCTGTTTTACAACCTTGTCTTGAGACCGTTGTTTAAGGGGATCCCTGCTGTGGTTATGTTAGTGACATGCTGGTTAAGCGAATCTGGCTTCCCCGTAGATTTCGCTCGTCAGAAGGTTGCAAACGGGGATCATGTCACACACACACTGGGACACCGCGACTGTCAATAAACGTGAGTCGATTCCCAAGCGTTTGGGGATGCTGCAGCGGTCATAAGAGTGAAAAACACGAGGGGAAAAAAGGTCCCTGTCAGCTTTGGAAGCCATATTAGCACCAGACGCTTCCACGCTGCCACATTCTTGAGCCTGGGAAAATGGGAGGAGGGAATTTCTTGGAATGTATGTGGTTAGACATAAAAGCATTCTTCTTCTAGGTCAAGGTCATGTAATTTCTGCACCTGGGTGAGGAGTGATTGGGTCTCAGATCTGGTTGAGGATTTATTTGATGGAGTTGAGGTTTTCTGGAACACTGACAGTCCCCTTTTTTTAACTATGAATGGTCACTAAATGAACTTTTGTAAATCGAGTTATCTACAAAAATGAAGGTGATGGGATATTAATAAAATCGCTACACCTTTCTGTTGAGAGCTGACGGGCTCCAGCGTTCTTACCCTTTAAACAGCTGGGTGCAGCAGCCATTTTGCAGCTGGGGCAAAGAGCCAAGGAGAGAGAGAGAATCTCATGATCACGAAAGGAGCTGGAGGGTTTCCCACTTCCCAAGTGCCATATTGGGTCAAGGAGGACTGGCTACACCAGGGGTGAGGGGAACCCTGGCTGCATCTGCCGCAGTGGGAGCTTGAGTGGACTTGGCTACCTTCGATGGGGCTTAGACTTCGGCTTCTCTGTTCTTGGGTGATTCAGATTGGTGGTGCCTCCGGTTTGGAGGATAGAATGTGCTCTGCAGTTGCAAGGGAAGCATAGACTAGTAGAGCTACCTCGGGGAAATCGGGCGATTTGGGAAAACATTGGTTCATTTGATTCACACTTGGTTCTTTGGAGCGTTTGGCAGCCAATACAGGATTCCGCCTTAAAATGAATTCCTTCTGAATTGCCTTTTGTAAGGCCCAGTCTTGGTATGCTGAGGCTTTCTGGCTGAGCTCACTGGTGCCAATGATCAAAACTGCATTCTTTTCCCTTGTGGAAAGTTGCTCCGTTTTATGGATTCCTTCCTTGCCTTTGGGGTGCACCATGGTGGCCCAGTGGTTGGAATGCAGTATTGCAGGCTAATTCTGCTCACTGCCAGCAGTTTGATTCTCACCAGGATCAGCCTTCCAACCTTCTGAGGTCAGTAAGATGAGGTCAGTAACATTCTCAGAGACTCTTCCCATCCTGCTCACAATCTTTGTGAACTGTTACCTTCCAGAAGATACAGAACAATGAAAACTTGGATCACACGTTTTCTGAACAGTTTTTATCCCAGAGCTATAATTGCCCTTGACAATGAATTTAAGGACCACCATCAGTTTAGCCGATGGACCAGATTACTTGGTCTGTGGTGTGGATGCTTGTGTGTTTTTAGGGGGCGGAAAATTTTGGTGGTGGTGGTGGGGTGTTTGGGGATTGTCGTGTGTGTGTGTGTGTGTGTGTCGGGTCTGGTCTCTGGGTGTTTTGTGACTTCATTGTATGTATATACTGTGTATATATGTACAATGATAAATTATTATTGTTGTTTGTTGTTGTTGTACACAAAAATGACAGTGTACACAGCAAACGAGATAACTGTGCTGGGTTTTGTATAACAAATCACTAGTTGAACACTTCCCAAGTGTTTAGGACTGCATGATGTATTGGTGGATCATGCAAGCAGATCCCAGTAAGGTGGCCTTCTGCAGCTGACCAATGGTGATCTTGTCAGTGTCAATTATTATTATTATTGTTGCAAATCTTGGGAGAGGAGGGAGAAAATATTCATCTGTTTCTTCCTTCTGTCATTCTTTTTAAATCACAGGTCTTTAAGAGGTGCGGTTAATGATGACGATGGGACAAAACAATGTTCCTATGATTGTTTCTCTATAACATTTAATTTTTTTAATGGTTGCAACTTTATAAGCTTGGAAAGGGCACTTTAGATTGAAAAATCCCATCCTCTGTTCGCTGCACAAATCCAAATGAATCTATTCCTCATAGAAGAGTGTTTAGATTCTGCTTGGATACATCCAGTGAAAGGAAGGCCACCACCTCTGGCTAGTTGATTCTAACATCAAATTATTCTGTGCTTGGAATGTTCTCCTACTATTCAAACAGACTCTTGTCTTCCTATAACTTTAAATCCTGACATTTAAATTTCTTCGACATTGCACTATCAGGGATTATGGAATTACAGTCTACTTCGCTTTCTCGTATGTGACATCATTTGGGGTAGTTGAACGGTGCCATCTTAAACATTATTGACCATCCTGGTGGCATCTTTGCCCTGGTTAGCTCAACCTGCTTCTCTCCAAAGAGACCTTTGGGGCTAATTATGTCCGCTTTTGTTAGTTTGAAGAAGCTCAAAAGAAGGGAAGAGGGTTCAAAACTTCCAGGCTGCAATTTTGCAGTGTAAAATCTCTCCTAAGGTTGATTCTAGCCCTGGTTTTTAGAACTGGCTGCTGGGTTTTGTCTTTGCACAGTGTGGTTCTCTTTGATCTGGGTCTCCCTTTTGAAGAGATGTCAAGAGATGTCAGGGGAGGGGAAGCTCCTCCCTGCCTTTGCGTTTCAACTTGCTTGGCCATGCTTCAAACGTTTTCTCCCCTCAATTCGCATAGCCTTTCCTCGGTAGGTAATTCTCTTCCCTTGACTTATTGTGGCGCTGATAACCTATTTGTAACGCTGTTGTTTTTGTTCAACCCCCCCCCCCTTTTTTTTCCCCCTTTCTAGCNCCCCCCCCCCCTTTTTTTTTTCCCCTTTCTAGCATCCCCAGCTGAGCCAGGAGTCGGCTTCTCCATTTGTCTTCATCTGTTCTAACCCCCAGGAGATGGTTGTTAAGTTTCCCATCAAGGGCAAACATAAACTCTGTAAGTAGCAGGTCGCTACTCCTGAAGGAGGGAGGAAGGTGGCAAAATCACCCTTCCGTCCCTCCTTTCCTTTCCTTTCCTTTCCTTTCCTTTCCTTTCCTTTTCCTTTCCCTTCCTTCCTTTCCTTCACTCCCTTCCTTCCTTTCCTTCCTTCTTTTCCTTCCTACCTGCCTGCCTTCCTTCTTTTCCTTCCTCCTTTCCTTTCCTTTCCTTTCCTTCGTTTCCCTTCCCTTCCCTTCATTTCCTTTCCTTCTTCAAGGTGTCTCCTAAACTTACCGGACAGCTACACAATCCCGGCAGGCAGTGTGGGACAAGGAGCAGGCAGCAGTTGCAGGTGCCAGCAACTTCCCAGGCAAACCCAAGTCAATCTTTGCAGCTGCTTCTCAGGCAAGCTCTGCCCTTGTCTGCATGTTTTCTGCTCCCATCCCTGATGCCTCAAAACAGGACTGTCCAATCTTGGTTACTTTTAAGACTTGTGTACTTCAACTCCCAGAATTCCCCAGCCAGTACACACCAGCACCCCTGCCCTAAAGTCCCTGTTTGAAGGCTCTCAATATGCAGGTAGTTCTTGACTTACAACCATTCATTGAGTGACCAAAGTTGCAATGGCAGTGAGATAAGGGGCTCATGACGAATTGTTGCAACAGCCCCATGGTCACATGTGATGAGAATTTGGACGCTTGGCAACTGACAAAGTGGTGGGTTGCAAAGTGGTTTACCACTGGTTCGGTGGGCATGGCTAGGTGGGCATGCTTTGCGCACACACACACGCAAATGCACACTTTGTGCAGGCACTTTCCTGCTCCTGCAATCCTTCACTCTCCCTGTCGCTTCAGCAACTGATAGGCAGCAATGTGCTGTGCCACGCAAAGCAACTGTGCTTCAAAAGCAGGGAATAAAGGTGAGTATGGGAGCCCAGGTGGGCAGGTGGACCCATCAGCAGAGCGTAGGAGAGAAATGATTCGATCTCCGCTAATCTTCAGCGCTACCGGTACGCTAGGACCGGGCCGAACCGGTAGAATAGCACCACTGAACTGGCAGGTATTTTTGATGGCTGCAGTGTCCCGGAGTCCTGCAATTCCCCTTTGGTGATCTTCCAATGAGCAAAATCCATGGGAAAGTCTGATTCACTTAACAGCCATGTTGCTGATTTAGCAACTGTGGTGGTTCACTTAACAGGTCGTAAAATGGGACAAACTCACTCAGTGACTGTCTTGCTCAGTGACAGAAGTTTTGGGCTCTGTTGCAGTTGTAACTTGAGGACTCCCTGTACTATTTTCATGCCGGGAATGTTCCCTTGAGCGTTCCAGTTTCCTCTTTTTGTTTTCTTTCCTCAGAGAACAAAGCTTGCTCCTGGCTAAGTGCAACTTTTTCTTGTCCCCCTGGAAGTAGAAAGACATTTATAGCGCCATTTGGCCCAGCCAGAGCTCAGCAGACTCCAGTTTGGAGGGGAATTAATTACAAAATTGACATTCAACTGTGATCAGGAAACTGCTGGGGGAAAGGTCATTGCTCTTTCCCAAAATCTGTTTCTCTGGAAAACTTTGGAATGAGAAATAACATTTGGATGGGTGCGTGGAGAATGGAAGGGAAGAATCTTGAATTCAAAGAGGTGAATTCTTACCTGGCTTAGGTTCTGGAAAAGTTCTGTTGTATTTAGGATGCATTAACAATTGCCTCCCTTTGGTATAGTGTTCTCTCACCTGTCTAGCAGTTACCGCTGATAAAAATGATAGCAATAATTACAGTCGCCATGCAACATCCGCGCTTGTCTAATTACCTTGATTTGCTCTTATATTTCCTATGAAGCACCAGAGTTATTCCACTTGTGGCAGTTTCCGACATGGATATCCTTTCTGCATAGCGAAGCTGTCTTTAATTTTTCCTAGCACAGTGAGTTGACTTTGTTTTGTTGCGCCTCCCTTGGAAACTCTCAAAGCAACACAGCTTTTATCGCACATAAAAGGATTTGTCTGCGAGATTATCCCTGTGCTTTATTGCTCTAAGGAAACAAAGATATATTGCACATTAAGCGGTCCTCAGAGAGGACCGCTTTATGAGGAAGGCAGGCTTTGGTCAAAATACATCTCTAGACTCATTGTAATCTAGAACTCAGCAGGATCCTGCTCTAGAAATGTCGGAGCAAAATGGTGGTTTTGGACAGCATGATGTGTCCAATTTTGCATTACAATTTTAAAAGTACTTAAATATCTACGCTGGACTTTAAAACACACAGAAACACACCAGGTCAAATTTCAAAAGTACCAAGTATATCTGTCATCCGCTGTTGGAATCTGATTCTGAGGGGGAGGGGGAGCAGCTGACAGGAATTGGGAGTATGGTTCCATTGGCTGTGGAAGAAACTGGGGAAGGGCAAAATCCAGCTGGGCAGAGCAGGGGAGAGGTAAAGCAAGGGAGAGGGAATTCAAAAGAAGACCCAGGCCCACCCCTCTTCATCCCAGGGCATGATGGGAGGAACGGAAGAGGGAGCAACGTGAGTTGCGTAGCTAAGGAGGGAGGAAAGGGCCCTGATTCCTTTCATTAGCTGCAGCTGGGAACACAGTGTTTAAAAAGGGAGTTTGCGCACAGCAACTTATTGGAAACAAATTGTGTAGTATCTTGTTTTGTTGAGGCTTATCTGGGTTCCAAGCATCTTCCCAACTGTGTGTGTTTTGTTGGCCTTTGAAGTCTGCAATTCCTTCTCCTGCCCTGTCCAGTTAATTGCTGCAGTGTGATTTGTATGGATTTTTATTTACAGTTTGTATGTACTTGGTTTTCAGACTGAATTTCCTCCACTTAAAGACTGTTCTTGGGAGAGTTTTTTTCTCTAGCCGAAGGTAACTGGACATTGGGGGCAAAGTTGGAGGTATTAAAGGGACTTTTCTTACTTAAGTGACTGTGTTGCCTTTGTGCCACGCCCCGGGTCATCACAATATCAGGACGATCCATATTCTTTGCTGGCCACAAAACTGTGAGGCTTCCCAAGACTGGGAAGACTTTCCCAAGACTTTCCCTAGAAAGAAAGAAAAAAACCTTGCAGATTTCCTGTTTAATCAGTTGTCAAATGCCAGGAAAATCAGAAGATCCAGACAGTTCAAATGGGTATCAAGATTTATTATAAGCTTAAGCTCTCCACAAGAATCACAAGTACTAGCAGCCAAGGGAAATTAGCAGGGGATAAGGGCAAAAGGAATTCAAGGTGGGCTGGACTTGTGGGTGCAAAGGGACACGAGACCTTCCTCAGGCTCAGCCTGATCATTTCTTGCATCAGGTTTAATTGAAATGGGGAAATAAGCCTTGGGCTTCCACAAGTCCTCCTTTCTTCTTCCTTTTTTACCTCATCTTTAGATGTCCTGATTCAAGAAAAATTTTGGCTTGATATCTTGGTTTGTCAGTGGTCCTTAAAGCAGTTTCCTACTTTGGAAATCACAGGAAACTGTGGTTTAACAAACCACAGAATGTTCCTTGAAGGCAGACCCTCAAAGGAAGGGGGAGAATAAGAAAGGAACTGGTCCATGATAATTGTAGATCAGGACTAGTAACTTCTTGTCATAGATTTAATGAACATTTGTCTGTAAAGAACACTATACAGCCACGTGGTTTGATCAGAAGAATTGGAGTCGATGTGATTTCATGAGTCAGGATTTGTCTGATCTTCCAATCCTAACCGTTTCCTGCTGGGGAAGCAACTTTTGTCGACTTGATTCAAGAGAAAACAACCTCCTGTTGGTTAGTTCGAAATGTCCGAATTCGGCTTCTCTAATCTGCTGCATCACTGACACTTAATCTCCAACTTTTCTGATCCACAGATAGATCCAATCACATTTCCCCTCCTTTTCTTTTCTTCTTCTTCTTCTTCTTCTTTTTTTTTTTGGCTCTCTGCCTTTGAACAGTTCCGAGCGAGAGGATGAACAATGCTAGAGACAATTTCAGTCACTGCGGAGGTGTGATTTCCAAAGAGGGCTGCTCCTCCTTTCGTATCTCCAGCGTGTTTTGAATGGCAAAATTCATGGCCCTTTGTTCTGAGCCCTCCAAAGCAACCAAATTCCTTGGCAATCAGCAAAATATCCCCCCTCCCTTGCTTTTGAAGGAGGGAGGATTTTTAAATATGGAGTCTGAGGTGTTAAGCGAACATCAGAGCTCATCTTGGTGTTGATTACATCGATCCTTTTTCATTATTTCTTCTTCTGGGGGGCGGGGGGGGGGAAAATCTGCTGCAGNCTTCTTCTGGGGGGCGGGGGGGGGGAAAATCTGCTGCAGGCATTCCCTGCCCTGCCATCGTATTATTGCAGTCAAAAAACATGTCTGGTAAAATCACTCCAGTCTCCACTGTTGGGAAACAGCATTGGTATCTCTGCAGAGGCGGCCTCGTCTACTACAGCGGCTCACCCTTCGGTGTTTGTCGTAGACACACTGGTGCATGTGACTCGGTGTGTCTTGATTTCCTGACACCCACGGTGGCTTTGTCTCGCGAAGCAGAGAGCCTGTTGTTGTGAGAGCTGATCCGGGCAGCTGTGGCGGCAACACAGCCCTGAAGAGGAATGCGCCTGGCTGATCTCGGTTCAGCTTCTTTGCTGGAGCGGTGACTGTGTGGTGTGCCTCTCTCCTTGGGAGATCAACTTTCTCTCTCCCCGAATCAAAGTCTTGTCTGTTTCTATCAGTCATGATGGTTTCCCTCACCTCCCTGAGGACTCGGTTGGCTTCAGACTGGAAGGTCCCTGGCAAGCTGTTGACAAATATTCCTGGCTTGTTTTTAGACAGTGGGCCAAGGACGGCTGCTTAAAGGCAGGTGAGGGGAAATAAATAAATACAGCCAGCATTGGAAAGCGTCAGCGCATGTCTGGCGTGTAAAAATGGAAGCCTGGCCACAAAGGGTGTGGACTAAGGCCTATTCTGTGCCTTCTCTGCCCCAACGCACTCTTCCTCCTGTCGGGAAGTATCTGCCCGCATTTACAAGATTTTTGTATGGCATGCATTTGTCAAGGAGATTTACACTTTACAGAGGAGTCCTGCCAGCCTAATTGCGAGTTTGTTTGCTTTTGCGCCTGCGTGCTTATCCATGGTGTGTCACGGGGGAAGGGAGGGGTGAAGTGGCATGCACCATCTGGCTAGCAGCATTCAGGTTGGTGACATCTTCCAGGGCGTCTTCTGCCAATCTCGCCTCATGTCCAAGCAGGTCCAGTGGCAGCTCCTGTTCTCCTTGCGCAGTTAGCCTTTCCCACCAGAATAGTACCCATTAATCTACTCACAATAATGCTTTCGAGCTGCTGGGTTGGTCGGGCAGGAGCTAAAGGCGAGTGACGGGAACTCACTCCATCCTGCAGTGCTACCAGGGCTTGAACATTTCTGGTGGGCAGATGCAGCATCTTTAAGCTGCTGCACCAATACGCCTGCATAGCTGCCCTTCATCAAGAAAGGGAGGAAGGAAAGAAAAGAAAGAAAGAAAAAAAGAAAGAGAGGGAGGGAGGGAAGGAAGGAAAGAAAGAAAAGAGGGAAGGAGGGAGGGAGGAAAGAAAGGATGAGAATGAGTGGGTGATTGAAGAAGGGAGAAAAAGGGAAGGAGGGAGGGAAGGAAGAAAAAAAGGAAGGTAAGAAAAAGGGTGAGTGGGTGAGTGAAGAAGGGAGGGAAAAAAGGAAGAGAAGGGAGGGAGGGAAGGAGGAAAAGGAGGAAAGAAAAAGGGTGAGAGTGAGTGGGTGAATGAAGAAGGAAGGGAGGGAAAAAGGAAGGAGGAAAAAAGGGAGAGAGGAAGAAAAAAAGGGTGTGGGTGAGTGAAGAAGGAAGGTAGGGAAGGAAAGAAAGGAAGAAAAAGCTCAGCAATATCAGCATTTTCACTTGGCAGCCCCTTTCATCTGACATGCCAGGCAGAGCAAGAGAAGTGGCAGAGCCCTCCTGCCAGTGGGGAAAGAAGGCGAGCCGTGGGCATTGCAAGCAAAGAAGCCTTGTGGCAGCTGACCCAGTTGCTCAGTCCAAGAGAGCCGAATGCAGACTGCTTGGCTGAATGGTGTGATGGCACCGGCTGACCGTTCCTGGCAGCCCCGTAATGTATCACAGGACGCTTTGTCCTTCAAAGCCATCTCTGGGCATTTGCATAGCGTGGTTAAGCTGCCCAAGACCTCAGCCAGAGAAAGGGCATTTCCTTCCCCACGAGAGGTTCCCGACTTCAGCCGCAGCACGCCTTCACCAGTGTTTCGTTCTTCTCCCACTTGCTTCATCTCGCTGGCTTTGAGTCAACTTGGGGGTTTGGGCAAAAAAAGAACAAAAATGTCTGAAATTAGTAAGCGGCTCAGTCATGAGGGATGTGAAAAAAAGAAACGGGCCCTGACCACAAGCAAAGGCCAATTTCGTTTTCCGTGGGGCTGATTGACTAAGCCACAGTTGGTTGGGTTCACTTCACACAACCTGCTAAGTCATTGGTTACGGTTCATGCTCCTGAGCGGAGTGAAACCAACCTATTTGTTGGCTTAGCCTACTGAACAGGCCTGGCAAAAGAGAGACGAAAAGAAGAGAGGATGGCAAAGGAAAAGTTGGTGGCCGCCTTCAGGATTAAATTCTAAGTCCATGTTTCTCAACCTTGGACTTCAACTCCCAGAATTCCCGAGCCAGCAAGCAAGCATCTTAAAGTTGCCAAGAAAAACTCACACACTTTCAGAATGCAACTATGAGGCAACGTGAAAGTGTTTGTCCTGAGGGATAGCCATGTTTGCATCCAGAATCCTCTGCTACCCTCTGTTTGCAAGCTTTAAGAATAGATTAGAAAATAGAATGGAAAATAGAATAGAAGTTAGAATAGAATAGAATAGAATAGGGAATAGAATGGAATGGAATAGAAAAGAAAATAGAATAGAAAAGAGAATAGAATAGAATTCTTTATTGGCCAAGTGTGATTGGAAACACAAGGAATTTGTCTTGGTGCAAATACTCTCAGTGGACATAAAAGAAAAGATACATTCATCAAGAGTCAAGAATCTTCAGGTACAAACACAATGATAGTCATATAGAACAATAAGCAATCAAATCATACCAGGAAACAGTCAATATAAGTGACCTGTTCACTCTTTGGGGCTTGTTTTGCAAAGACTGCCCACTTCTATTCCATTTTGCTGGGCATAAAGGGAACCCCCGCCCTCTTTCTTGTTCTTTTCCCTGCTGCTCACTTTTTACTCAAGGCTTTCTGTTCCTTGGCTGGGTTTTGGGAATTGCCCTGCCTGTCTGAAATGGGAAATCCCAAGGATAGCAGAGCCCACTCGCTGGGAGTGAAATCTTAGTAGTGCCTGCAGCTGAATTGAATTATGAACAGCCTTGAAGAATGAAGTACTGAAGAGTTTCCCTTCTTTTCCCCATTCTTTTTCCCTTCTCTCTTCAGGGAAGCTGGATTCCAAGATTCACCAGGGAGCCAAGAAAGGGTTAATGAAGCAGAAAGTAGCCTTGTGAGTTCACAAATCCTCCTCTTCTACTACAATCCCCATCCTACTACTGGCTGGAGATTTCAGAGTGGAAGCCCCAGGAGGGCTGAAAGGGAAACACCGGCACTTAGGAACTGAAGGGTTTCCGAAGCAGAAGAAAACAAAGAAGGAAATTGCTGTTATCTTGCATCATTATAATCACAGCCAAAAATAAAAATGTGCTGAGTTGTTTGTGACGGGGGTATCCTTGGAGAGGGTGGCATTATCTTCCCCCAGAGCCTGAGAGGTGCCTTAGATTGGCTGGACACTGTTTGGGGTCCTTTTTGGGTTGCAGTTTCCACCCTTTCCCTAGTTAGGGATGTAACACAGGATGTTCAACATTGGCAATGTTAAAACCTGTGGACTCCAACTTCTAGAGCCGTCTCGCCATGTTGGCTGGAGAATTCTGGGAACTGAAATCCACAAGTCTTTAAAAAGTTGCCAAAGTTGGACACTTCGCCTGTAGCAGCTGAAGAGCATTGACTTGGGAAGGCTTCAGGGGTCTGTGCGCTAAAAGTTACAGACAGATAATCTTCCACTTGCTTCTCTGCCTTATTTGGCTTCCTATTTTACACCAGCCCCTTCCTTTCTTGCTGGGTAGCCAGTTTGCCAAATGAACCACAACACTGACCCACAACAGCACCTGGCTTGAGAAGATGTGCCAGAGTTGTACAAGGCACCTGCCAGAATTGCTTGCTGAGCAACAAAGGCCAATTTCCCTTTCTATTTACTAATTTACAAAGTGGGAATAAGGTCAAGAGTGGGGGAGGGCTGCCTATGACTGTCTCCTGTTCCTAATCCGACACTTCACCTTATATAATTTGCTTTTATTCATGTACATGCAGCCATGCCCATGTGGCACATCTGCAGAGAAGCAGGAAGACCTGGCTAAGGATGGATTTGTGGGTACGAGTTGAAATGCCATCCTGTGCAGGTAGAAAAGTACATTTTATGCCCTCTCTTTAACTGATCAGTTCACAAACTGTTCTGCAGGAGATTGAGGGTGGATGTAATGCAGTTTGTTCACACCGGTCTTCCTGAGCCCAGGATCCCTGCAATACGTTGGGATTGCAACTCCCAATTCCGAAAGTGGGATGGGAAGCAGGGAATTGGAGTGCGTGCGAGGAGGGTGGCAGGCTGGGAACAATGGATCAAGGGCTGGGTGTTGTTTTGAGAAACAAAGTTTTGAGAGGGGGGGAAGAATGGAACAGAACACACACACACAGTTCCATGCTTGAATGTTCAGGCCTTAAATCTGTTTACGCCAAGTGCCATTTCTGCCCACTGCAGCTCATGGCAAGGTTGCCATTCCATCCTGCCCGTTTGGATAGGATCCAGTGCTGCCAGCCAAAAAGCAGCCAGATGAACTGAACTGATAGATTCTTCCCTTGGCAGCTACAACTGCCGATGCTCCATGCCTCCTGATGACATTTGGAGTTACTATGGACACCCGAGCGTGTGGGCGTGCCGTCTCCCCTTGACAGCCTTTGCCACCCTTAATCTGGACACCCCTTTCATATCTACTCCCCCTCCAGTCTCTTCCCCTCCCCAGATAAGAGTCGGAAGGTTTCCTTGTCAAAACCTTTGCCGTTGTCGAGCGGCAGAGCAATTTCTCACAAGCTGCAACTATTAGAATATTAAAATAGGTGGAGCACATTGTGAGCCATGTTGATTATTGAGCTTTTCTTAATGGTTGTAATTGCCTGCTGTGGTTCAATGCTTTTGTTGCTGCTTCGGTAATCAGCCCATGACACTGGAGCAGGGGTGGGATTCAGACATTTTTTACTACTGGTTCTGTGGGCATGGCTTGGTGGGTGTGGCAGGGGAAGGATACTGTAAATTCTCCAGTCAGAGGTGGTATTTGCCAGTTCTCCGAAGTACTTAAAAATTTCTGCTACCAGTTCTCCAGAACTGGTCAGAACCTGCTGAATATCACCTCTGCTGCCCACCCCACTAACCTGCTTTCCAGCTCCATTCTCCTGCGCAGGGCAATCAGCTGGGACTCACTGGGAGGCAGTGAATAGATGAGGGCGGGCCAATCAGAGGTGGGATTTGCCGGTTCTCCAAACTACTCAAAATTTCCACTACCGGTTCTCCAGAAGTGGTCAGAACCAGCTGAATCCCATCTCTGCATTGGTGGCTATACTTTTTGATCCAACCACAATAGCAATACATACATATATAATATATATATATATATATATAGAAGCCTGATGATGGCAGATGAGATTCTGCTGAAACGTTGCTACAAGTTTAAAAGCACTACAATGACGTGGGATAATACCCGAAGGAATCTGAACAGCACACACACACACACACACATACGTATGTATGTATGTATGTATGTTAAATTTGAGGATGTGGAAAGAGGAGGAGTGTGAGGTGCTTGGTACTCTCCCAGTTTTCTTGCAGGCATTTCATTACCAAACTAGGTAACATCATCAGTGCTAAGGTCTGCAAAAAGCTATGGCTCAGCGAGACAGATTTCCCTTCCTTATTGGGAAAAAAGCAGCAAGAGGTTTGTTCTCCTTTAGTAAACCAAGTTACTCAACCAGCTGTGGTTCCAGATGGTGGATGCAACCAAGCCAGTTCGGATATAAGGACCAAACATGGCTTGAAGTCAAATAAAGGGAAAGAAAGAGGCACTCTAGCCGGGATACAAGGAAGGAGCTTCAGAAATTCAGGAGTGCCAGGTGGATAATGCTATGCGCTGATGGTTTTAGGTGAGCAAACAGATGTTCTGAGAACATTCCTACTGCTGTATGATGTGGATGGGCTTGCCTTCCAAGCAGCTCCATCCATATTAGGATGTGGATTGCAATTCATGCTGTTTTAAACTATCAAGAAAGTTTGGAAACACTCACAAATAAGATGCCAAAACAAGGGAGTGTGGGGTCCTTTTGCAAAAGGCTTCCAAAGAGACAATCAGTCAAACGTTTTTATTTTAAATGACAACACTGTGTGGAATTCCCAACTGAAGGTTGATGGTGTTCGGAGGAGAGAATGCGAAACCAAGCAAAAACAAAAAGCAGGATTTTTTTTTTCCTCTTCTGCAAAAGGTAGGCTTTGTTCCCGTGAAGGGAAAATAGACTTACCTGAATGATAAATGAACTCATGCGGGCATCCGAGATTTCTGAGACAAGCAATTTCACTGCCAGGAAGCAATACAGCCTACCTTGTAAGTATCTCTTCCTATCTTTCTACCTCCCGGGAGCCAAGCAAACCACAGCCATTTGAAAATCTGCAAAATCAAAAAGAAAACGGGGGATGGTGTAGTTATGAATCCTACAGCAGGTATGGGGTTGGACTTAATGACCTCTTAGGTCCCATCCAACTCCGATTCTATGAAAAACAATCAACAGGATATTAAGTTACCCCCCTCCCGCCAAAAAAAAAAAAAACTAATTTATTTTTGTTGCTTTCCTAACGCACTATATTTTCACATAGGTTTTTCTGGATTTTTAGTCACCCAATTCCAAAATTTTAGATGGATGTGTCTTCAGAAAAATACCTTCCTGAGTTCTGCATTGCTGAGCACCCAGGTGCCCTGAAGTTCAATTCATTGTAATAGATTCCATTTGCCAGATTCCTCAGAAAACTTCTCAGTGTAATCAGGAAGCAGGTTGATCTAGCAATCTTGGAGAAAATTATATATTCCCTCAATCAGAAAGTGTTACTTTATGGTTGCCTCTGGGGGAAGAAAAAAAATATTAGGTTTGTTGAATACTAAAGTATTCATTTCATTTTTCAGAGATCTTTAAAATCAGGGGAACTTGGCTCATAATTTGGATTGAATGGTTTGGAAGGTTTTAGTGTGTTTTTATTTGCTGAATTCCTTTTCAGCAGATAAGTTCATTTTTTTAGTTTGTTTCTTTGTTTGGAAACAGGCTGTATAACGTAAATAAAAATTGTAAAGAGACGTACATTTAAAAAAGGAGGTGTGGAGCAGGTGGCTGGCTTAACCGTGATCTGTTGTACCTGAAAAATAACCTGCATATCAGTTTTCACAGCCAAGAACAACTCTACAATACACAAAATAAACACTGGTGGGGGTACCCCAGTTTCAACCATCCAATGTTTGGGCCACAACGATGGCCCATCAGCAAATTAACCCATAACAAGGTTGGTTTATGGCTTAGCGCATTCCTAAAACCCTTATGGCTTTTAATCTATGGTTTATTGCTGAAAGCAATGTGTGAACCACCCAATTGTAGCAACACCTGGATTAGCACAAGGTAGATTCCTGCAGTGAAGTCTCTTTGGCCCTATTTTCTCCCGCCCCATCTGCCACTTCCTTGTCAGTAAATAGAAGAGGCTTTTTTTTTCCTCCCCTTTTATCTTCTAACCCCATCCTTTAATTTCTTAATTATCCCACATGAAAACCAGAAGGGTGGGGTTAAAGATAATTGTTCAGGAGCCCAGGAATGTAACAAGAGAATGCCGTTTAATTATTGAGCTGCTTCTGGTAGTTGATCTCTCTCCCTTTTAGTTTTCCAGCGTTCTGTGAAGCTCCAACTTTTGGTCTATGCTTTGCTCAAAAAGGTTGCAAAAAGATAGTGAAATTCCAAAGGTTGATTAATGCATGTTTGAAAAAGCTGCTGTGCATGGGTTATTCTAATGCCAAAAATCTGACAGTGATTTCTTTGGGCCACTTGCCTTGGCCATTCACTCCTGGCCAACCAGCCTTTTGGCCTGTTGAAATGCCCTGGACACACACACATACCCCAGAATCCAACTACAAGTAGCCCTTCCCTTATGACCACAATAAGCAAAGCAGTGAAGTGAGCTTTGCCCCATTTTACAACCTTCTCGCCACCGCTGTTAAGTGAATCATTGCAGTTATTAATAACACGGCTTTTCAGGGAATCCGGCTTTTCCCATTGTCAGAAGGTCGCAAAAGGGGACACTTGGCAAACCATCATAAATATAAGTCAGCGGTCTAGCGCCTGAACTTTGATCACCTGACCACAGGGGATGCTGCAACGGCCGTGTGGAAAAGGGTCATCGGTTACTTTTTTCCGGTGACATTGTCACTTTGAACCATCACTAAATGAACTGGCTGTAAGTTCAAGGACCCCCTGTACTTGCATTGCCCCCCCCCAACATGCAGAAACCCACCAACACTTCCAAACCTTCCTGTCTTCCCACATCATTCGTTATCCTAGAAAACAGAGCATGCTAGGTATCAGTCATACTTTAGAGATGTGTGTGTGTGTGTGTATAAAATCAACAAGACTTGCACAAACTCAGGTGATGATGCTAAATATGCTCAGGGCGTAGCCCATAAAATGGTGAGGGATTAGCAAACAGCTTCAGTCATCCCTGCAAGAAAGAAGACTTAATTCTGGATTAAGCTTAGCAACTTTAAGATGGGTGGAACTCATCGACTCCCAGAATTCCCCAGCCAGCACCTGTACAGCAAGGCTCAATAAACCTCAGAGATTTAAAATAAATAAATAAAAAGCAAACTTCAAAGGTTTAAGGTTCCTCTCCTTTTTCTTTCTTTCTAAAAGCAAATACTTCCATCCTCCAACGCAAGCATTCAATTCAGGGGGGAACTGAAGTCCTTTAGCTCAGAGGTCTCCAAACTTGGCAACTTTTAAGACTTGTGGAATTTGGGACTCAATCGTGGTTGTAAGATGAGGACTACCTTGGCATGGTGACCTCCAATCCTATCTCGAATGTCCAAGAGAGATTTCCTTGTGGCATTGGCTGAAGAGGTTCCCGCAGGCCAAGAGCACTTTGGTTGCCAAGCCAAGACAATAACTCCCAACAGCTGCCAGAGAGGATAATGGACTGCCAGCTGAAGGAAGGCCAAACAGGACTAATTTAAAGAAGTCCGATAGAAGTTCTTGAACAGTAATAAATCTCCCCGGGCTATGAAGATGCATCGGGTTGCAGGTCAGGCCCGCCCGCCTGCCCTGCATGAAGAGTAAGCAGCTTTTATTTATTGTGCAACTGGACAGAACAATCAGCCTTGTAAATCATGCCATGAACGGGGCTCTCAGCTAAGCAATCTTCGGTGCTGAGTAAGGAAAAAGGACATGTCTCCATTCCACTCCTGTTTCCAGTTCCAGCTCCTGATCTTGGACAGAGGGCGTTGGTGCCCTGGGCAGGAATGGTAATGTGCTACCGGAGGTGGTATTCAGCCGGTTCTGAGCAGTTCTGGAGAACCACTAGCAGAAATTTTGAGTGGTTCAGAGAACTGGCAAATCCCACTTCTGACTGGCCCCTTCCCCATCCATTCTCCACCTCCTGAGTCCCAGCTGATCGGCTGGGTCTCCTTTGGTTGCCCTGCGCAGGAGAACGGAGCTGGAAAGCAGGTTAGTGGGGTGGGGAGGGAAAGGGGATTTTGCAGTATCTTTCCCCTGGAATGGGGTGGGAATATAGACTTTACAGTCTCCTTCTCCTTCCACGCCCACCAAGCCACGTCCACAGAACCGGTAGTAAAAAAATTTGAATCCCACCACTGCGATGGTACAGTTTGGGTTGTAGCTTCTTGCACCCGTACTATGATTTACATTATTATGGATGGCTGGTCCAAGACACCTCTAAAGACAGGCTAAGTCCTTAGAAGGAGTGTTTTCCTGAGATGTTCTCATAGTGATGTCTTTTAAGCCAGGAGAACACCAGGATTGTCCGGATGCTGTTGTGGAAGAATTAGTCTCCAGAAATGGTGAGCGGACAGAAATGCTGGACAGTCACTTGTCTGAGATGGTATAGGGTCTCCTGCTTGAGCAGGGGCTGGACTAGAAGACCTCCAAGGTACCTTCCAGCTCTATATTCTATTCCAGAAGTCTCCAAACTTGGCAACTTTAAGACTTGTGGACTTCAACTCCTAGAAGTCCACAAGTCTTAAAGTTGCCAAGTTTGGGGACCTCTGTTCTATTCTGTTCCTATTCTATCTATTCTCAATAAAGATTCTATTCTATTCTATTCCCTGGGGACACTCAAATGTAGGATTCCTATACAATTTGGGGAGGCTATCAAGGAAATTCCAGACATTTTCTATATGCAACTCCAACACCTATTGACTCTCTGAATAGTCTACCTTTGAAGCTGTAAACAATAGTTTCAGGTTTGCTCATGGAGAATCTAATTGTGATGTACTTTTTAAACATTTTTGCCATACTCTAAATCAATAAAACCACACCAAGATTCTTGCATCATTGAGGGACAGAACTATGAACTATTTTTTTTTAAAATGCCTGTGCTAGAGATTGACCTGATCAGCTGCACCTTGTGGAAGTACCTTAAGTTAGCATTCCTAATGAGAAGGTAAAAAAGGGTCCTCCCACAAATGACTTGTAAAATGAAGCAATCCTCATTAAAAAAAACACCTCCCTAATTTTCTGTTGCAGCACCTCAACTACAACTCACACGCCCTGCAATGACTTCCAAACAAATAAGATGATGAGTCTGTTTCATTACCTGCTGATAAGTATAATTATGTTTTTAAAAGCGCTTTACACCTAAATGCCACCTGATGGCATGCAGCGATACTGTAGGATATATATTAAAAACTTGGGTCAACAGGGCAAGGGCCCACCCATAACTACGATTTTCTGACTGATGTGGTGGTGTTCTTCTCATACTGGTAGTCCTCAACATACAACCCCAATTGAGTGCCAAACTTTTGTTGCTGAACAATACCATTCTTAAATGGGATTTGTTCCATTCTACGACCTTTCCTGCCATATTTGTTAAGTGAATCACTTCAGTTGTTACATTAGTAATACGGCTGTTAAGTGAATTTTGGCTTCCCCATTGACTGTGCTTGTTGGAAGGTCGCAAAAGGAGATCATGTGACCTAGGGAAACTACAAACTCATAAATGTGAGTCAGTTGCCAAGCATTTTGCTCACATGGCCATGGGGATGTTGCGCTGGTCGTAAGTGTAAAAAAACACAAGTCACTTGTTTCAATGCCCCTGTAAACTCAAATGGTCACTAAATGAATGATTGTTAAGACAAGGGCTTTTTGTATTGTAATACTACTCTTTCTTGAATGCTTTTATATATACATACACACACACAGAGTATATATAAATACACTTATATGCATTCTGTCTGGAAATACCTTTTGGATTAAGCAGCTCTCTGAGGGATTGGGTAAACTCAGGATTTATGAATCCATTTGTTCTCAGGTGAGCTGTTTAAGTTCAGAAGCATAACTTTTGCTTGCATGATCTCAAATGATTGTCCCAGACAATCTATGCAAAGACTGTCTGGAAATTCCACAGCAGCTGCTGCTAGAACCATGGTGGAGGTGGACATTCAGATCATTTTCAGCCCAACCCTAGTTCAGTGGGCAATACACCCAATGCAATTTATTCCTGGCTTGGCTTCCTCAGAAGGTTGCATCATGGCTGTTGAGGTGAACATGCAAATGGACTTCGGATCAGAGCCTGAAACAGGTTTACCTGAAAATCACTCCTATTCCTTTCTGTGGGATCAGCTCTGCTCAAACTTTCCCAAAGTACAATAGAGGAAATCCTGGACTGAACAAGTATACTAAACTGAGACACCTGTCACCTTCCAGATCAGGGGTCTCCAACCTTAGCAACTTCAGACTTGGGGACTTCAATTCCCAGAATTCCTCAGCCAGGAGAAATTGCTGGCTGAGGAATTCTGGGAGTTGAAGTCCACAAATACTAAAGTTGCTAAGGTTGGACACCCCAACTGCAGATGTTGTCGAACTCCAGTTTCAACTACTGTCTCAACCGAGATAGTCCTAGTGGGGGGGATGCTGGAACCTGCCCTCTTCTCTCCCCTCCCCATGTCAATGACTTCCCCCTCCCAGAACCCCTGCTCAGGGACCCTGCTGGAGGGCGGGTGGGCTTCAAAGCATCTGTTCCCCCCCCCCCGCATCCCACCTCACAAGGGTCCCTGGTACCCCTTCCGAGCATCCTTTGCAGGTGATCCAGGCTGATCAGAGCAGGAGTCTCCAACCGTGGCAACTTTTAAGCCTGGCGGACTTCAACTCCCAGAATTCCTCAGCCAGCTTGGCGGGCTTCAACTCCCAAGGGAATTCTGGGAGTTGAAGTCCGCCAGGCTTAAAGTTGCCAATGGTTGGAGAGCCCTGGACCAGAGCACCCCGCCGGGGCTACCTCGAAGGGAGGCGCAAGCCATTGAGGCGCATGACCTGCCAGATGCCCGGGCGGCGAACCGCTTCCTCCTCCCCGCCCGGCCTTTCTCCTCAGAACCGCGCCGCGGCTCCAAAAGCCGCCAATTACCGCCTTCCCGATCCGCGCCGCCGCTCCGCTCGCCAAGCTCCGGGTTTTCCGAGAGGCGCGAGGACGCGCGCGCGTGCGCGCCGGGAACGCTTCTTCCCGCCCGGGCTTTTTCCCCTCGCGTTCCAGCCTCCGCGTCTTCCTTCCCGTCGAGTCGAGCCGAGCTGTTGCCGCTGCTGCTCCGAGCGCCTCGACTACTCTTCCCCCCCCTCCCTCCTTTTTCGAGAGCGGCCGCGCGGAGGGAGGGTCGGGAAGAGCCGGATCGCAGCCGCTGTGCCGGGCGCGCGCACACTCCCCTTCCCACAGGCGGCGGCGGCGGCGGCGGCGGCGGCGGCCGGGAGGAGGAGGAGGAGGAGGATGGCGGGCTCGTGAGGCGGCGGCTTCATGGAGGACGAGGCGGCGGCGGCGGCGGCTGAGGGGCGCGCCTGGCCCCGGCCGGGACCCGAGAGTGAGTGTGAGGCGAGGCGTCGGCGGGCGAGCGAGGGAGAACGCTCCTCATGGCCGCACGCTAGGCCCCGGCCTGGCTCGGGGCTCCTGCTGAGGCCGGAGTGGCGGGAGTCGCCTCACGCGGGGGCGGCGCGAGTGGGGGGAGACCCCTCCCTCGGCGAAGGGGGAGGGGCGGGGGCTGACCTCATCCGGAGCTTTTCCCGTGAGGGAGGGGGCGTCCCTCCTTCCTCCCCCCTCCCGCCCCCCCTTACACAAAAGCCCCGGTGCGCCCACCGACCATGTGGAGGGAAACCCTCCCCCCCGGGCAAAGGGGCCGGTCGAGGTCCTTCTGCGGGGAAAGGGGGCGAACGTGGTCCCGGAAACCCCCCGGGGGAGGGAGGGAGGGTAAGTGGGGTCGTCCGTCGGGACAGCCAGCCGGGCCTCCTTGCCCTCCGGAGCCGCCTCCGCGCAGAGGGCACAGCCGGGGTCACCGCCGAGCGTCGCCTGAGGCCGCTCCGGGCACGTGTGGCCGCCAGCCTCGGGGACACCCCCGACCGGAGTAGCTTTCCAAGCAGTGTCGTCGTCTCGAATTCCGCAGCTTCGGGGAGTCTCCGCCGACGGATCGGAAGCCCGGAATTGGCGGCGGCGGGCGGGCGACCCGACGTCGGGGAGGGCGGCCTTGAAGATGGGGAGGATGAGTGCTGGCGATGAGCTTGGTTTTTTTTTTCTTCTTCTTCTTCTGGGCATTGGCTCCGGGAGGCAATTTATGGTGCGAGTGTCGGGCTTGGGAGGTAGGGCTTGTTCAGAGACACGTGTTTCGTCGGTGGGGTGTTGGCTTTGGGACACCGACAGTCCGTCGGAAAAGGGTAATTGCGCCCAGTTTCTTAGAGGATGCTGTAAAGATAATTGCTTAGCCAGAGGGTTCAGCCGACTCCTGCTTGTGGACCGCGAGTTGGTTAAGCCAGAGGTCTCCAAACTTGGCAACTTTCAGACTTGTGGACTTCGACTCCCAGAATTCCCCAGCCGGCACCTGTACAGCAAGGCTCAATCGCCTCGGAGATTTTTAAAAAATAAAATAAAAAGCAAACTTAAAAGGGTTAAGGTGCCTCTCCTTTTTCTTTCTTTCTAAAAGGAGATACTTCCATCCTACAGCCAGCGCAAGCATTTAATTCAGGGGGGAACTGAAGTCCTTTAGCTCAGAGGCCTCCAAACTTGGCAACTTCAAGACTTGTGGACTTCGACTCCCAGAATTCCCCAGCTTGCTGTGCAGCACCTGTGCAGCAAGGCTCAATAGCCTCAGATATTTTTTGAAATAAAATAAATAAAAAGCAAACTTAAAAGGTTTCTCTCCTTTTTCGTTCTTTTTAAAAGCACATACTTCCATCCTCCAGCAAGCATTTAATTTGGGGGGGAGGGACTGAATCCTAGAGCTCAGAGGTGTCTAAACTTAACAACTTTAAGACTTGTGGACTTCAACTCCCAGAATTTCAATTCTGGGAGTTGAAGTCCACAAGTCTTAAAGTTGCCAAGTTTGGGGACCCCTGGGTTAAGCTGTGGTCTGGTAAAAATTGTTGCCCAGAAGATCTTAGTGGATATAGGTAGCCCTCAACTTTACAACAGTTCATTTAGTGACTGTTTTGTGCTGAAAAAGGGACTTCTTGTGACCGTTTTTTCACATTTATGACCCTTGCAGCATCCTCGTGGTCACCCGATCAGAATTCAGATAATTGACAACTGATTCGTATTTATGACAGTTGCAGTGTCCTGGGGTCATGTAATCAGCTTTGGCAGCCTTCTGACCAGTAAAATCGATGAGGAAGCCATCATGTGTTACTAACTGAACAAATGCAATGATTCACTTAACAGCAATGATTCACTTAACGGGACCCAGTTGTGGTCAAACCTCAGGATTTCCTGTGGTTAATGGCAGGTTTGTTGTAGGTCTGAGGCCATAAAATCCTGGTGCTTCTGGTATCTCTCAAGACTTTCATAAAACCTCAGTGTCCTGAAGGAGTTGCTTTATCTGAAAGTGATGTTTTGTGTCTGAGGAGCGCAGCATTCAGGCCTGGTTTTTTTGTGTGATATTTCTAGCCAGTCTGGCTGCCTCACATGGTACAGACCATCCTTCTGTCTTTGAAGAGGTCCTGAATCTAGAGTGAGAAATGACAGTTCATCAGCAGTGCCCTCAATGGGTTGAAGTAAAGGTTGTTTTAGCATTTGCGGATGGTTGTAGGAGGAAATGAATGGGTAGGTTGAAATGTCCTGTGGGAGCCAATCTGGTTGCAGCTAGCTTTATTTATTTTATGCCTACGTTTGGGATTTATTTAGACTGGTTATTTGAGTCGGGAACAAATGCCTTTTGTCAGGGTTTGCTTCCGATATATGAGAGCTGTTCCTCTGAAGCTGAATTCTCACCTTCTGTATCTTAGCTTCCATCAACCATTCTCTTCAGGAATCAAAGCCCTACCGTGATAGAATTAAAAGCTCCACTTTTCCCTCTGAGAAGGACCAGCGTATGTTACAGAAGTTCTGTTGTAACAGTTATCACTTCTGATGAGTTTCAAAAACTTAAAACCTTTCATTGGTCTGTTTTGGATCCCCCCCNCCCCCCCCCCCCCCGATATTACAGTACCATTGCTCTGAAAATGGTTTAATTTATACCTAGTCATGCTTTGTGATCTTAGTTTAGATCACACTGAATTTTTCGGCCTGCATGTGTTGTGAACTGCAAGGAATTATTAATCTTTAAATGTTAATGTACTGGAAAATACATCCACAGCTATCTCCAGCAAACCACTTATAAGGTTAAATCTATGAATAGTTCATGCTTTGTTTTGCTCTTTTGATAGAGGTGCAGGATGTGCACAAACAAGTTATTACTTCAAATGAGTAACTGTATTTGCTCTGGGTCCTACCTCCACAGTGCAAACTTGATAGGAACTAAGTCCTTAAATTTTTGGATTTCTGTACAAATAAACAGACACAGAATGTTGGTACAAAAGCAGTACCTAGCACTTTTGTTCAAATACTATTTTTTTTAAATTATTTTTTATCTGCTTCAGACTTTCTTGCATAATTATAATGACAAGTAATCTCAGTGGAAATCCTAAGGAATATTTTTAAATTCAAACTGTCAACCAGTTATGTTATTTTAAAATATTAAGATTTCTTAGGTTTATTTTCTGTTAATTTTTTTTAATGTGTCTCAGTAGTATTTTGCATAATAGTTTTTTACTTGGTACTCTTAGACTTCCATTGTATTGGATATTAATAGAGAAATGAGCATTAACAATATTTAATCTTTTTGTTAGTGCAGTAATAGCAGAAAGCTGTAATATTAGCAGTCCATATATGTCCAGTTTTAAGTTGTTATATTCTGAATAACTTCTAGATTGTGACTGAGTCTTTCTCAGCTTTATAGCCAGAATATCTTTCTGGGATCTTCATTTCAAGACAGATGTCCTCTCCTGTATGGGACACCCTAAAAATGATGTCGGATGATACTCATGTATATCTTGCCTGGTGCTGGGTATATGTTGGAGAGAAAGAGAGAGAAAGAGAAATTTTAAGCAGTAAACAGTTTGCTGTTCAGATTATTTCAACATTTGCTTCTGGAGAAGCTTTAAAAAAAAAAAAACAAGCTCAAATTTTCCTTGTCGCTTTCCTTGTGCTTCAGCAAGCATAGACCTCTGAGTGTGCATTTGTGCATGGGAATGGAATTGGTCTGGAGAATAATAGGTTCTGATTTTTAGGTAAAATTCCTTGTACTGAAGAACAGCCATACTGTGATGAGCGTGTTTTTTTCTGTGCTACTCTGGTTCTTGCAAACCTGGAATACTTGCTGATTCAGGTGAGCAGCGACTGAAAGGTTATAGGAAAGGGTGTCAAAAGAAGCATTTAGTTGGTTCTGTAAATAGTTTTTGAGCTGATGTTGGGGGACTTCTGAGCTTCGTACAGGCAGGTGGCAGTTTAGCTAGTTCAATTTCCTCATACTGGAGAACTATAATACTTCGCTTGTCTTTATGCTAATTCACTTTGAAAACTGGTGCTGTGTAAGAGGCTTGGGCTTGGAGTCATATCACTGTAGCCAAGGAATGACAGCTGCTTTGTTTTGAAATGTTTTGTGGTCTTCCTCTTTCTTTGTGAGCCTCCTACTTCTGACAGAGAATGAACTCCTCTTGGGGGATTCACAGAATTATCTGGACAGACATTTCCAAGCTTTTGAACTTCTGTATCCAGAGTATGCGCATTAAGAGCTTCTGGTCACACAAACACCCAGAGATCGTATCTTCTCCTGCTGTTTAACCTCAGTGTAAAATACAATTTAGTGATTGGTTTTAAAAGTCAGTAAATCAGCATAATTATATGGATTAATAACACATAATGGTAGGATGCTAAGATCTAACTTAAAACTGTTCTCACTATTAAAATTAGAACAAGATTAAAATCTGGTAGCAAATAGTGTCATATAAGTTAAATGAGGTAATAGACTAAAATAGTAAAAAAAAATCTAGTCTGATACTAACAGAGGCCACATGAAATTACAAGATTAAGGTATAAGATAACATTAACATTGATGTTACATGGATTATTTTATACAAATCTGTAAAATCTTAACACTAAGATCTAATTTAAGAATAGTTTTTAGTTCTAATATTATAGGACTATAAAGTTACAATGCAGCTACACAATGTAGATGACAGACCAAGAAAAAAGACACTTGGACTAAATAAATATAAAAGCAATTTCTTACTTTATTATAATTTATTATCTAGATTAAACTATAGATTTGCTATAAAGGCATGGATATAAGCTTTTATTGTATGGAATACCACCAAGTCTACCTTGCAAAATTTTTGAAAGTAAGGCATTAGAAGAGGCCAAAGAAAATAACTAAAAGCATAGGCAGAGCGAGAATTTTAGTTGGATTTTCATCTAAGTAGCAGTGGATGGTTCTGCTAAAGTCATTTTGTATATCAAATCCCATACACGCTATTTTACGGGGAGCTGGAGAAAGTCTGCAACCTTTTAGTTTTGATTCCAGTGAAATTATCCTCCTGGAGTGATGTTGATCATGTAGAGTTAAGGGGACTAGACCTTCTGGAGAATGATATGTCAGCTTAAGCCGTTACACTAGCCTGCTTTGCCAAATAGGGGCTTCTAAGCAAATGAAGCCAGCTTTCTTTTACAGCATTTGAAATGTACCAGGAATCACTAAAATCAACTTCAGAATTTTAGACTGTACTTTCCCAAGTCAAAGAGCTTTGATTTATTAAAAACAGCCACTCGATAAGATTTATTAATGTAAGTGCTGTCATACACAGAAACAGCCTGTGCTCCAGTAGGGCCTCAAGTTATACAGGAAAAGTATATAGCATAGTGATAGTATCTTCCAATTGAAGTTCTCATTAGATAATTGTAGTGCTGTGAATGGGCTTCACCCAGAGAGTAGGCAGTTTGGTTCAGAAAATAAGCCATGTGATGGTAACTAATGCTAACTGAAGCCACTGTCAGGGATCTTCTTTGGCAGCACCAGGTAGAATTTCCAGAGGCTTTTCAACCAGTTTGTGAGACCCCACAGAATGGAAAAGAGACCACTCGCTCTGCTAGGTTCACAAATTGCACAGTTTGCAAACTGGTTAGAAGCCTAACATCCATGGTAGGTAGAGGTGTGACACTTTGGCCCTGATAATTATTCAGAGCATTGCCCAAAGAGCAGAGATACCTGAAAGAGGAGTAACCAAGGTCTGTAGAAGAGCCAAACCAATGGCAGATGTGCAAACAGAACCATGGGACCTATGGGACCTCAATGTAAACCAGATTGTAGTTTCAGCAGTCTCAGGGAAACCATTGCTCCAGACCAGGGGTCTCCAACCTTGGCCACTTTTCTTTTTTTCTTTTTTTGGAGTTTTAAAACGCAAACCTTGGCAAAGCTGGCTAAGGAATTTTGGGAGTTGAAGTCCACAAGTCTTAAAAGTAGCCAAGGTTGGAGACCCCCTGCTTCAGACCACTATTCTGAGCAGGCTTTACAAGAAAATGTCTGGGGAATTGATTCACCTGATCCTAATTGAAAATAAGGCCAATAGGAAGGCCCTGTCACCAGCAGAAACAACATAAAGAAGAAAATAGATGCAGCTAGCTTCTTATTTGCCCCTTTGCCTTTTCTTCCTAGATGGTTTCACTTAGAAGTATGCATTGGGATACTCAACAACATAGGAATAGTCATCAGAGTTGGGGAGAAAAGTTTCTGAAGAAATATCTTTCAAATTGATGCCATCAGCTCTCTGGTAAAGCGTCTCTTGACACGTAGACAATCCAATTGAAGCAAGTGAAACAGTTCAAACTGAAGGAGAGATTCCTACCTTCCCCAGTTTCAAAGAAAGGAGACATAGCAGAGAATAGGACATGTCATAGATCATTTATGGATAATCAATGCAGTAGAATATGTTCCAAACCAAGAAGGAAGCTCTGGCCTGATCTCCATTCTGTCCAAGTCACCAAACAGGTTCATCAGACAGGTGACCTTCGTTCTGGAGACTATGATGACTAAGGTTAGATGGCTTTATTCCAAACAATTGGCTAGCCTCTGTAACTTTTGGTGATCATGCTGAGTATGCTGATAAACACCAGAAATTTCTCAGTTTTGTGTACATGGTTCAGTTTATCAGGACCAGTTCATGTCTGTCCCCTTCAAGCTGATGTTGAAATTTTTAAACCAGATGGCATAATTCATCAGGCACCTGAGGGCTCATTAGGTTCATATTTTACACCCTGTTTGGATGACCTTTTCATCACAGTTCCCTCAATGGAAAAATAATTGAATTAGCTTAACTCCAATTCCTCAGAGATTACAATTTTGTGATAAACATAAAGAGCTCCCTTGTTCCCTCCAAGTGAATACTACGACTGAATAGATGATAGACCTGAAAGAGGAAAGACTCCTCCTATCTCCAGAACAGTCATTCAGGCTGCAGAAGAATCCAACATGAGAAATGGTAGATTACAGAAAAAAACAACCCCTCATGTTGTGGGCAAGACCACAGAGAGTGATAACAGCAGCTCAGAACATAGTCTTACCCCCACATTTTCATTCCGGACTGCTTCTGCTCTCATTACAGGAATAGATAGCCTCCAGTATCCAAATAATCCCGATAGTCCGATGCAGGGGGCAGATCTCCGAAGTGGTGATTTGTAGTAATCTGTTCTAACACCCACCCCACCCCCCGGTATAGTTCTCGAAGAGCCAAACAGAGAGAAGATAACCATAGAGGTCACCTGAGCAGGATGAGGAGGTCATTTTGTGTCTCTCGGTTCAGAACCTGTGGCCCAGTCTCAGGTCTTCCTCCTGCTCAATCAGTTGCTCAGAGATTCAAGCAGTGTATCTGGGGTTGTTGAACTTGAAGCATCAGATGAGGGGAAAGGATTTCCTAAGAAGGATGGACAATACTGTAGCCAGGGAGGCATGAGGTCAGTGGGCCTTTAGAAGGAGGCAAATCACTTAATGAGGAAAGCAGAAAACCACACAACTGGCTCAGCCACCAGAATATTATACCACAGCCAGAGCGGACATTTTACCCAAAGATTTTCCAGAAGATAACAGAGATATTCAGTTTATTATTGATCATCTTATTTGCAACAGAGGAGAGCGGGCAGGTGAGCCATTTCTCATTTTTACATGATGTCAGAGCACAGGAGATAGATGATCTGCTAATGTCATGGACAGAAGGATTTGCTCTACACTATTTTCATTGGCATAGATCGTGTCCAGAATAGCATAAAAGATGAATCTTCTCAAGGCATGAGTAATTGCGATTGTTCCCTTCTGGCTCAAAAGCCTGTACTTCTCTGTATAGATGTCAATAATAAAGAAATTGTTATGGCTTCCTTTGGGCAAAGCAAAATCGCTGAGGGAGGGAGCTATTCTTCACCCAGACCAAAAATGACTTTGGGATTGTGCTTGGAAATTGAACACAGGTGCTTAGTGAACCCCAGTTTTCAGATTTCGTAGTGAAGATTATCTGCTGGAAAGAAACACCAGATGATCTGAAAAATGTTTGATAGTAAAAGAGAAGGAATCTAGAATACTGGAAATTCTGAGGTTCCTGTAAGGTGATCTAGATAAAATGCTGGTATCAAATACCCTGACAAGGCAAGCTGCCACCATTCGAATTATACTTTTGGATGGGTAAGGAAAATTGTTTTCAGGTTACAGGCTTGTGTGTCTTTTCTCAGAGGGTTTGGCTTTTATTTCTTGCCCAGTTGTTCCCCATTTCTCATCATGGATTTAACATTGGTCCTCAGGATGTTGACCCCAATTCCTTTGAGCCAATTAAGCATATCTTTATGAACATCCTATTTGGAAAGTAGCCTTACTGATGGTATGAGCCTCTGCTAGGCAGCTTAGTAAACTGACAACCCCTATCAGTGCAGGATGACCTGGGTGATCATCAGGAAAAACTGGCATGAAGACCAGATCCTGCCTTTATATGCAAGATAAATTTAAGTTTTCGTTGGGCACAGGAGATTGTTATTCCAAATGTTCATCCAAATCCTGTTAATCCTAAAGAGCGTGAAAGTTCGTCTGTCTCCTATAGCAGTGGTCCCCAACCTTTTTTGTACCAGGAACCAGTTTCACACAGAAACACTTTTTCAGGGACCGGCAAAATCAATTCTTCCTCAATAGTAAAGGGCTTTTTTACTATTTCTTTACTAAAAACATATTTTTATATATATTTTAATCACAGTTATTCATTCTTTGCGGCCTGGTACAAAATGATCCACGGACCGCTACCGGTCCGGGGCCCGGTGGTTGGGGACCCCTGTCCTATAGAACAGGCAATCTAGGGAGGGGAGTTTCTTATTCTTCTATTGGCAGATGGGTTAAGGAGGCCATCGTGTGGGCTTGTAAGTTAGCAATAAACAGTTATGGGAGACATTATTGCTATCTCCATTAAGGGAATACCAGCCTTATAGCCTTATTGGCATGGTAGAGAATTGCAAAGCAACTCCATAGTTGTCTGCCTAAACATTAATGGGGTAGACATTGGCAAATACATACTCCCTTCCCCCCACCATAATAGAGCCCATTCTTGCAGCTCTACTTTCAGCAGTGACCAAGAATGGCACATGGATTTAGCATGAGATTCTTTTCAGGCACAGTCCCATCCCAGTAAGATCTTGTTCTTCAGGTCATCTGCCCAAGTATTTGCTGGAAGGATCTTGTTTCATGTCAAATAATGAGCCTTCTGCATTCCGATTTTAAGATACACAAGCTATAGAGAGTCACAATGTGTGCTGTGAGCTGTTTGTTGAATAATAAAGTGTTCTGTTTATACTCCCTTTTGGCTGAAGTCAGTTCATGCAGTTGACAAGCAGGACTTAATCTCTATGGGGTAGCTGCTGCTGCTGCTTTTTTTTTTAAGCCAGAGAAAATGAAGTTAAGCCTTTCATTCCAGGTCCATCTTTAGTGATTAGAAGGGCATCTTACAGAAAATGCAAGTGTTAATTTACAGTAGAAAATATCATGAGGTCTCAGGGCAGTGTTTTTGTTGGCATGGGCACCTTTCCTCGGTTTTGGTCTGACCCTCTCAGTCACAGTGGATTGAAAAGTTATTGTGGGATGGCTAAAAGTACCAGTTCATTGTCTTTTGGGCATTTTTATGTTTCAGGTACACTCTTGATATGTAGAGCAGCTGCGTAAGCATAGTTAAAAAAATATTAACCATCTCTACATTCCCTTTGAGAAACTGCAGTCTTTCATGACATTAGAAGAAAATCAAAACAGAACTGCACTTCAAAGTATAAAATAGGATTCTCATGTGTTTTAGCTGTCTCAAACTTGTTTTAAAAATAGCCCATACTTAGAAATCAAATGTTTAATTATACCTTTATGATATTACTTAGTTGCATAAAAGTAGCCAAAATGGAGCTGTTAATATGATGAGCATTTTTTCATGGTTTAAATACTGATTTTGGTTATTTTTTTACTGTTCTGTTCCTATTGTTGTTTATATACTGAATATGAAGATACATTAGGACGTGTATGTTCTTTTGTATACATGAAAGAAATCCATATTCTACTTTCAGAATAAACCATGCTTATTAAGTTAGCAACTTAATTTAGTTCACATGCCTGTGTGTTTGCTTTATAAAATGTTTCTTTATAATATTTTGCAGAATGGAAAAAGAATATGTGCCGTGGGGCAATGGGACAGTAGGAATAAAATCTGTGGAAAAAGAAAAGACATTAATGTTACTTTATACAAAAACTCTTCATCTATGTATTGTTTAGAGTTGTTTGGTTCATTTTCTCTTTTCCTTTCATTAAGAAAAGAGGAAAATGTATATTATCGACAAATGATTTATTTCCTTAATATTTACTCTGTTTCATTCTCTGGTTCTCTTGTATCATTTCAAGTAAGTCTTTGTATCAAACATGTATGTAAACAATACCATTGTCCCTCCCTACCCCTTCAGCCCCCCCCCCCCAANCCCCCCCCCCCCAATGTTTTAAACATTAAACTTATTTTTAAGAAGTTATTTGTTCAAATACATACAAGGGGGAAAAATCTGAATTGTATTGTTTTTATTTTGTGTGTGTTAATTATTTAACTAATCTATTAAGTAATTTGAGGATTGCTGCAGTTTACAATTGTTACAATCATATTAACATTGTTTTGGTAGCAGCCATGCAAAAACAAAGAAATCTTACATATCATTGATATAGTGCATTTAATTTACGAATGTGCTTAATCCAGTAAAATAGATCTCTTGTGTTTCTTTGCAATGTGGGAGGGGGAGTATCCACATACAGTTGTCATGTTCTCCATTTTATCAAATGAATGGGTACCCTACAGATAATGATAGTCAGGAATGGGGATTCCATTGCAACAAAGAGGGTAACTTTCTGCTTCAGGGCAAAGACAGTTTTTTCTGCTGCAGTTTTTCCTCTCTCATATCATGACAGGAGAAAATGACAAGTGCAGGTAAACAGTCTACCATTACCTACAAAGCCCATCTCGTTCCAACATGCCTTACTTAATTAGTTGCTGAACAAATGGAACTGCAGCTGTTAGCCAACACAGCAACTGCCTTTTATGTCTAGAATCTGGTTTGGTTTTATTACCTATTTATTGTCTTCCCTGAAGGCACCAAGACATCCCGAGCTGCCCATTTCTGATCTCCCAGAAGAATCCTTCAGTTCAACCTGTTTATTGCCCACCTGTAGTGGGGTTTGAAGGAGTGAACAGGAGCTTTCAGGAACATATCTGAGGTCACCATTAAACCTAGTGTGCCTTATTCACTCCTCTGCAGGCTAGAATTTTAACTGTTGCTTGTGGCTTTATTAGGCTTACTTCTGCTTAACCTGTTTTTGCCCAGGATGTTTTCCACTTGGCAATACTAAATAATAATAAGCCATTATTATAATTGCTTTTCCTTGGATGCTCAGTGGCATGGAACAGGCATTTATCTTTAAGCCCCATAACTATGCTAAGTACAACTATGGAGTTATAACTGCTATAAAGAAGACTAGAAGATACTTTTTTGTATTTTTCTTTCTTTTCTATTTTTGGCTTGGCAGTAATACATATAAAAGGATTCTGGGTGTCCTTATTGTTTACAAGGTGAACATGAGCCCACAGCTACATTAACAAGAGCATTAGAGTCCAGATCAAGTCGTGAGTTCTCCTTTGCTAAAGATAAAAATGAAGTTGGATGGGTAATCTGTTAAATGCCACTGATGGTTTCACTAAGAACAGGGTTGCAGCAGATAACCTTCCTAAGATCCCTTCCTATTATGATTTCATGATTCCTTGACGTAGCTTCCTTCTCTGGGGAAAAAGGATACAGAGTGGAAATGACAAAAGCCAGTTGTGTGAACACAGCAGCATCTCCATTTTGTTAATTTGATTACATGTTGTATGGCATACTTAAAGTAAGAGAAGGGAAGATGGAGTATTTTGTTTGTTTTGCAGTCATTTAATTTCAGAAATGGCAAGATGGGTCCATCCTGAGGGTCAATTTATTAGGGGCTGTTATTGTGTAAACTTGAATAGAGGTGAGAGTTGGCCAGAGAAGAGGGATAAGAAAACAATGAGGAGTATAAAGCACAAAAATAACCTTGTGGGACCAGATCAGAATTCTTTATTCAGCATCCTAAATCCAATAAAGGCGGACCAGATGCTCCCAAGAAGCTCACAAAAAGGGAATCAAAGCAATCACCTTCCCCTTTGTTGTCTTCCACTAAAAAGCATTCAGTGGCATGCTGCTTCTCAGTTTGGAAGTGTCAATTAACCTTCATGGCTAATAGAGTTTCATGCTCTAAATATTCTTATTTAGAGCATTCTGTTCCATTAGGTTCTTGTGTGTTCATGAAATACACAACTTAGATTGGAGAGCAGCCACAAAGGAGAACTCCCAAGATTATGTGTACAATGCAGAATGAAGAAATCTGCCATGTTGGATGAGCTGTCATTTAAATTGCTGTCTCCCCAACCGATAGCTAGAAACGTCAAAATTAAGCTATAGGCATCATATATTTGAACATTTGAACAGGAAAAAATATTTATTAAATTTGTTTGCCATCCATCTCACCACAATACATGAACCGTACATTTGTACTGAAAAAAATCATAATAAATTCAAGAACCAGGTTGTCTGATAATTTGGGCAATTTTCTTGGGCATAAATAACACCTTTATCCATAAACTTGTTATTACCATATCTGACATTGGGGTCATGTAACCTATTGCCTCCTGTATTGTGATTTACAACATTGATTTTAAAACAATTAGACTTTTTTTTCAGATCATACAAACTGTTCTGAAGTCTTGCTGTTTATTTGATCTCTCATTTACAACAGTGTCATATAGTTATATACATAGACAAAACTCAGAAGGTGGCTATGAACATATTTTATAACTGTAGTTATTTGCATGAGAAAAGCATTACCCCCTGACACAAAGTAAACTTGCCTTTTGATTACTTTTTAAGTGCTCTCTGCTCCACCTTGTACCCTGGTGATAATCCATCTGTTGTGCGTTTAAGAAATTGTCATAAAGATTGAGTACAGTAAAACCCTCGGTCTGGTTTTGTTTGGATTTTTGGATGTGTAATTATTTCTCAGATGAGAAGCTGGAGAAATAATGACTCAGGTTGACCTTTTGCAATTAAGAACAATTTTGTGAGATTATTCTAAGGTACGGACAGGTGTGGCTAATCCTGTGTGGACATTTCATTTTAAGTTCAGGCTTGCATTTCCCTGTGCATCCCAATCTTTGTGGCTGGGTATCCATATTATAGGCAAGGCCAAGAGATTTGGCCGGGGTTGGTGGTGTTTGCAACAGCGCATTTTTGTAGTCCAAGGGGGATCTGCCTCAGAAAGAGAGAAGCAAGGGCTCCCTGCCTCCCCCTGCCAGCAGACAGTTCCTTGAACGAAAAGCAGCGAGTTAGGAAGCTCCTTTGTGCAGATTCCTTCATCTCCTTCTGGCTGCCAGCTGGCTTTCATTCAACATTGTTTTCATCGCTGGAAAGAGCACAAGAGAGAGAGCAACATCTAAAAAAGGAGGCTACAAAAAGACATGGGAGTTGCTGGGGGGGGGGGG
>BHFT01044429.1:79034-90856 GCA_004320025.1 Laticauda laticaudata
GGGGGGGGGGGGCGGGAAGAAGAGAGAGAAAAGAAAGAAAGGTTCGACCTAAACAAAGCAGCTGGAGGGAGCTGGGCTCTGTAGCATGAGGAGCTCAGAGTGCAGCAGCTTCCTCCTCTGCCAAGTGAGATGCATCCCCCTGAGTTTCTTTAGCCAGGAAAACAAAAAAGGAGCCTGTGACGAGGTGGTGGATAGAGGAGAGCCGTGGGCTGGCTGCCAACCCCAGGATGACGGGAAGAGCGACCCTAGAATACAGCAGCAGCTGCTCAGGCTTCCACAGCCGTCCCCAGAAAAGTAGGCACGTAAGAGGCTGGATGGACTTAACAGAACAAGGTCCCGGGTTACGTGGAATTACTCTGGGCCCTCCGAGGTAGGTCTGTTACAATTGTCGGAGGCAGACTCATCTCAAAAACTGCTTTGTTCTGCTCTGATTGCTCTTACTTGTTTTCCTGGGGATTGCCTGGAGCCAGAATGCACACAAGCTGGCTTGCTCTGGCCCTGGAAAAGAGAAGGCAACCATCTGAAATCCTGTGAGCCTTGGCCAAGCTCTGGAGCTGCTTTTGCCTGGTGCTGGAGATTTTCCACTGTTTCTGTTGTTCCTCAGCTATGGCATTCCTGAAAGTTAATCAGGTTGAAAATTGCTGTGGGTAATGTCTGGAAGCAGCTAGAGTTCTGCAGGCTTGAATGTAGCTGGTAAGAGACGTTCTCTTTGTATGTAGCTGAAAGTGCTGGTGGGATCAATCCATCTCTCGGTGTCACATTGTTCCCAGTTGGCTTTTCTTTGCCCCTTACTTCTCCACCAAAGGTCAGCAGTAATGCAGGCTGTCGTGATCAGCAAGAGAGCGGAAACTCTGTGAAAAGTCAAAATGAGTCTTGGGAGCTCTGATAGAGGTGTCTTTGTAGAGGCTACAGTTTGGAAGTCAACTTTCAAGTTGTTCTTTAGTGACATGACTCTTTCTCAGAATGCAGATGCAGTCGGGGGTGGTTTCATGCAGCCTGTAATGGAATTAAATTATTTATGTCTGGCCCTGCATAAATGTGGTTTTCCCAAGTGAGAAGCTGTCTCTCTCAGTATTTCTGTTCCAAGACTTCCCTGAGAATCCTGTTGGAAGACTGCCAGTTGTACAAGTGAATACATGCAGTTTCTGCTTTGCGCAGGTAGAAATCTGCATGGCAAGAAGGAAATGGAGGAGAATTCCAGTGCTTGGATTGATCCTATCTGATCCCCGTAATTTGTTGGGGTTTGGATGCTTATTTCTGGTTTCTGTACTAGCCATCCTGGAGGGGCAATGTGCCACAAGCTGCAAGCTAAGGTACAGTTGGACGAATAGGATGTATCATTTCAGACATCTGGCTGAATTCACAGATTTTATGAGTTACATTTTCCAGCGATAGTTTTAAACAAAACTAAATATTGGGACTTGCATACAAGCAGCAAAATTCTACTTTATTTCTGTTATTTTTTAATAGCACTTAGACTTAATATACTTCTTTATAGTGCTTTACAACCATCTCTATCTAAGTGGTTTACAGAGTCAGCCTCTGGTCTCCAACAATCTGGGTCCTCATTTTACCCACCTCAGAAGTACGGAAGGCTGAGTCGACCTTGAGCCTGGTGGGATTTGATCTGCCAAATTGCAGTAGGAATAGCTTGCAGTACTGCACTCTAACCACTGCGCCACCGAGGCTCATTCATATGCTCCCAGATGAAAATGATCCATTGCATTTTACAGTAAAAATACAATAAATTAAAAATACAGTAAAGTTTTCAGACATACATTCAATAAAACAAGCAATATTATTAATAAGATAATATATATGATAACCAGGACAGAACTCTAGAGTACATGGTAGCAAATTGCAGCTTGAAGGCTCTCTGGAAGAATTCCATGCCAGTTGCCTTCTACAGTTATGCCAGTATAGCTGCCAACCTGATCTTTGAGAAAAGGCTGTTCCAAGTATAGGGGGCACCACAGCAAAGTACCCCTAGCCTCCCGTAACCCTTTTCCAGTTAGGTTATGGTGAGCACTCCAGTCAAGAACAAGTGTCCAGGACAGGCATTTCTAAGTGGACGAGAGTATCCTGAAGATACTTGGGAGCTAAGTTCATAAGACCTTGCAGGTTAAAACTAGCACCTATTGAAAGCCAATGTAACAATGCAACACTTGAAATGTGAGTATGATATGGTTGTAGCGGTCCCACCTGCTACTATATAGGCAACTGCATTTTGGACCAATTCCAATTTGTGAGTAGTCTTCAAAAGTAATCCCAGGTCATGCACACTGTAGTAATCTTAGTGATGTTGAGGACGTGGGTTACTTTAACAAGAGTTTAGGCAGAAATTATTCACACACTCTCATACCTACACAGCCACACCCAGAGAAGCCTAGACAGGCATGGATCTAAGACACCAGAAGTGGAATTCATATTAAGAACACTAATTCGTATCAGTATTAGTACTCCACCCATTGTAGTAAGCATTTGGTGGCACTGATGGAGCTTTGATGCCACAGTGGTGAGAATGCAGTATTTGCAGGCTGATTCTGTTGACTGCCACGAATTTGATTTTCACCAGGTTCAAGGTTGGCTCGGACTTCCATCTTTCCAAAATCAGTAAAATGAGAACCCAGATTGTTGGAGAAATATGTTGACTCTGTAAATCGCTTACAGAGAGCTGTGAAGCTGTATATAAGTCTAAGTGTTGTTACTATTTGTCTTACAAGGCAAGACATAGTTTCTATAGGTAGCCTTTTGTGCCATTCTGTGAACGCAGGAGGAACAATATAGAAATATTTTGTCTAGAACAGTTTATTTTTGAGGGAGAAGGAACATTTTGGAGAATCAGATTGTGTTGCTGTAGATGAAACTATTTTGTAATTACTGCAGCTTGAGATGAGTTTGAATGTAGATTGCTTATTTAGTCTGTAGGTAGTAAATCCAAAGTTTTCACATACACCTTTCCAATTTTCTTAAAATGTGTGCTTCTGCTGAACTGATCAAATGATGACAGCTTAGTCTGCTTTATTAAGCATTCAAATACTGAATGCAGGTAATATTTATGACAGAAGAGCAATTGTGAGATAAAAGAAAAAGCAACATCAGCTCATTTGTTTGCAGTGTGTTGTTTTCTGTGATGAGTGCAAAGATATGATTGCCATGGAGGAGGGTATTTACTTTTTAGTCCTGACAGAGTTGGTTGGCTTAAAGACAGTTTACACTCCCTGTTTTTATTTGCCAGGTGTGCAGTATTCAGATCTGAAGCAGGAAAGGAATTCCAGATCCAGCAAGGGTGGATTTACTGTGCCTGCCAGCAGCTCCTTAAAATGGTGGTTTTTTTCCAGAACTTACACTGTAGCTAATGGTAAACATATTTTCCATGGACCATGTGTAAGTCTGGAAAAAAGTATGTCTTCTTTAAAGAACCTCTGGCAGATACAGTAAATACATCAACCACATCTGAAGCTCCTTTCCTGCTTTGGAGTTGAGCACTGCATGCCAGATTTTTGACCTGTTAACATAATCAGGACTGAAATGCAACTCTTCAGATTCTGTCATCTGCCATTTTTCAGTATGACAATTTAATTTTGTGTATTGCAACATTAGCTCCTTAAAAAACATGATGCTTTATGTTTAAAAGCAAACCAGTCTTGGGATCAAAGTAATTGTTGTGAGTTATAAAGACCTATTAAACCAAGGTGGTTTAATTATTAAGAGTAACCACATTATTAACTTGGTTTAAGATGAACCGTGTATGCAGTCTCCTGATACATTTGTGAAGATGGATTTGGGCTATATTTAATACAACAGTGCTTCTGAGCAGGCATCCTTCTACAAATCTTAATTCCCATAAGCCTTTTCAGGTTGGCAGAAATGTCTGTAGAATGCTGTAATTTCTCTTCCAGCCTCTTGAAAAACAGCAAAAAAATTTCAAAGAGTGTTAGTATGCACAGGTACCTGCTCATCTCCCTGTAGGACATGTTTCATGTTCTATTAGTACTTAAAGATGGGGTATGTCGATAATCCATTTTGTGGCTCTGCCCCCTCTCTAAAACTACTCCAAATAGGAAGAAGGTTGCTTCTGATCTCATTGGAGGAATAAAGGCTTTGGGACAAGATGTGACAAGCCAATCAGCCAAAATATTTCAGGGAGACAAATAACAATATTGTAAGGTATGTGTACTCTATCAAAAGGTGGGGTAGTGATAGGCTGCCGTTTTACAAAGCCATTCCTGATTCTGCAGCTGCTTATGCATTTATCTACTGCTGTGTTTTTTAAAATTTCTTGCTCTAATACCAACTCTGGGCTCCTGAGGTTAAAAATCTCCATAATGACCTGTCAGAGACAGATTGTTAGCAGCCAAAATCAGAGAATCTATGGGGGAATGAATGGAAAATAGTGCAGCTACTGCAATCGAATGAATTAACTGCTAATATTATACCTTGTTCCTTCCTCCTAATCTATTTTACCAACCTGCATCCTTGTGCTTCATGGAATTAAAAAATAAAATGAAAATACAGTATCCATCTCTCTGAAAAACAGTATTGCTGTTTTGTTCTCTTAAGCGTTCCCCATGTGTTATAAGTACAGATCATCAGTATCTCATTGTTAGCATGGAGCAGCAAAAGACAATAATGCTTAAAGAAAGCCACAGATGGAGGGGCAGCCATGGGTTCATAGGTGTGCCTGAGAATGCCCTTTGCTGGCATTTGGCTGACTGCAGGGAAAATGCTATTTCATGTGCTAATTACACCTTGTAAATATAATTGTCTTATCTTACGGAATGACTGGCTTTCCCCTCATTTATCCTCCAGGGTACAGTCTTCTTGAAGATTTATTTATTTACTATATTTGTATGTCGCTTATTCCCAAAGGTGTGATGGTCACTGAATCATTACAGGCTAAGAATCATTACAGGCAAGGAATCAACTTCTAAGTATTAATCTGGCCTACAAATGCAGTTCTGCATACAGCTCTCACTGTTTTAACTTATATTGTTCTTATGTTTACCAGACTGTTTATCTAGTTTGGACTTCTAATTTGTTTCTTGTCTGTTACTATCACTTTCCAGTAAATTTAATATTTCTGGGACTGTTACATTAAATTTACAATTTGTGGAGGGGAAATCATGTAGTTTTTCCTTTTCTCTGTAGATAATGTAGGATTTTGGAAGAAACAATTTTCAGGTGATGTGAAATACCTAGATAACATTGTCTCTTATTCAAGTCATTATGGCTCATAGTAACGGAATCTGGGATGTATATATCAGCTACATTGAGCAGGCTTTTGATTTCTGTCCTCCAGTTAAAGCTATCAGGATATAAGGGGATATTGTTCTTTAAAAATAAGCATATTGATTGTGCTGGACCTGGTTCTTAATTTGAATTGTGCAAGAATGTCTCCATTCTTTTCTAGGTTGCTTTTATTCTTCAAAATGAAGCCTGGTACATTTCTGTTTTTGTTTTTTTTTAATTGAGCTTCATTCTGTTATGCAGTAATATTGTGCCCAATTTTTTGGGGGTGGTGGTGGTGGCAGTTGTAGCTTTTGAAAAGTGGTACCTTGGGGGAAATTTGTCCTTGTCCTTGGGATCCTGTATTCATTTTATGTGTACCATGTAACAAGTGCAAAAAAAAATGGTATGTAATCTAAGATATATAGGACAGATAAACTACAGTAGAAGAGCAAATTCTTTGCATAGAGAATATCTCATATTCATTCCCAGGCACCTAATAAAAAAATCAAATAGTAAATGAAGGGAAGGTGAGAGACTATAGAGAGCAACTGCCTATTGTAATACACATACTGGTTAAATTTATAAAATTATTTGACTTGATGTAAGAGTAGAGTCTGTAATCCTATGAAAATAAAGCCCATGTCACACTGCACCAACGGATGCAAAGAGGATGTAAAACGGACAAAAAAGCTTGCCATCCGTTGGTTTAATGCGATGTACTCACTGCCTCCGTTTTGCTTCCTCTCTATCCATCCAGCATCCGTTTATTGACGTTTCATCCGCTCAGAAAGTTTTGAGCTGCCCAAAACTTTTGAGCGGAAAATGTATCCAATGCATCCGTTCTGCATCCTCTAGGCATACGGGGACATCCGTTCTGCATCCATTACGCATTTGCTATATCCGCTAGGCATCCACTGTGCATCCGCACAACTCAAATCCGTTCCAGCGGTAAACGGACGCAGGGAGGAGCAGAACGGACGCGCAGCGTTAGTAGCACGGATGGAGAAAGGATGAAAGCGGATGCAACTCATCCGCTCTGCATCCGCTCTGCATCCTCTACGCATCCGCTCTGCATCCTCTACGCATCCTCTACGCATCGCTCTGCATTCCTCTACGCATCCTCTATACATCTGCTCTGCATCCTCTATACATCCTCTGCATCCTCCCCACGTCCGTTCCTTTCCATGTTATCCGCTCTGCTTATGCAAATTTTTGCCCCTTTGAAGCGGATAACAACGGATTGGAATATTGCTCGTCCGTTGTGTCCTTTTTGCATCCGTTGGGCAGTGTGACATAATTTAATGTGATTTGACTTTCAAATTTTTCTTTTAGCCTGAAATTAAAGCAGGAATGGCTGATGATATTACTCTTCCTGGGCATTTTACATCTGCATATAAAATCCTTTCCCACATTTGTATGTTGTGTATGATTTTAAAACACACTTCCTAAAAAATAGCAATGTAACATATGTTGTCCCTGCTTTTCCTTTCAGCCATTATGTTATCACCTGGGTACTTCTTGATCACTGGAGGCTTGAGAACATAGCTGAAACTGCTACTTCACACTCTGAGGCTGAAGGAGCAGACAAGAGGCTTGAACCTTGAGGTGGTGGTTAACTCTAAGATGTCCTTGAGCGGTGGAGCTACCGGAGGGAAAGGAGTGGATGCAAACCCAGTTGAGACATATGACAGTGGGGATGAATGGGACATTGGAGTAGGGAATCTCATCATTGACCTGGACGCGGATTTGGAGAAGGACCAACAGAAATTGGAAATGTCAGGTTCCAAGGAGGTGGGTCTGCCAGCCCCGAATGCTGTGGCAACATTACCAGAGAACATCAAGTTTGTGACTCCAGTGCCAGGTCCACAGAACAAGGAAGGCAAATCCAAATCCAAACGGAGTAAGAGTAGCAAGGACAATGGCAAGGCTGCCTCAGGATCCTCCCTGTTTACGCCAAGTGAAGGGACTACTGGCAAGAAGGAGGTTCAGGGGCGCTCAGGGGATGGTGTGAACTCTGGGGGTTTGGTGACTACCATTGCCCCCAAAGGCTCTGAGAAATCAGCCAAGACTTCTCGCAGCGTGGCGAACTCCAAGAAGGAGAAGGAAGGTGGCTCTTCCAAGAGTAAGAAAGAAAGGAGTGAGGGTGTGGTTACTCCAGCAGAAAAGGAGCCCACTGTACTCCAACCTCTTGCCTTGGCGGTCAGGGTTGGGCAATACGATGGTGGCCAAGGATCTGATCCAACTGCTGCTGCTGAGCAGCTTGGAGGTATAGCTATTGACACGGGATCTGCACTCAATCCTTTGGGAGTTAAATCAGAACTGGAAGATGGGGACAGCGAGTGCCGACAGCTCAAAAAAGTCAAATCGGAGAAGGTAAGACACAGGTTGGTTTTCGGGGATTCCTTGGATGCTGCTTTTGCTTGAAACCAAGAGATTATTAATATCCACAGTGTTTTTCTTAACAACAGGTGGAATATGCTGTTCTGTAGCTTATACAACGTGCTATTTTGCTATAGGGCCGCGATGGTGAACCTATGGCATGCATGCCACAGGTGGCATGTAGAGCCATTTGTGCCAGCACACAAGCCGCAGGCAAACTTATCTCACTGTGCATGCACGTGCCTCCTAGCTGATTTTCAGCCCCCCAGAGGCTTGAGGAAAGCCTTTGCAGGCTGAAAAATAAGCCCGTTTCATCACTTCCTGTATTTCTGGAAATACCGGAAATGACGAAACAGCCCATTTTTCGGCCTCCAGAGGCTTTCCTCAAACCTCTGGGAGGCCGAAAAAGGCCTCAAACGGGCCAAAAGTCAGCTGGGAGGCAAAGTGCAGGTAAGAGGGCAGTGCAGGTAAGAGGGATTGTGTGCGCAGGGGACGTGGGGGGGGGGCATGCATTGCTTTCTGGGTGATGGCATGCAAAGGTGTGCACAGGAGAGGATCCGGACAGGAGCCCAAAAAAGGTTAGCCACCACTGCTATAGGGTGTCACTTGGTCTGAAATCTTGATATTTAAGTGGATATCATTCTTTACCCAGAAGAACTGGAAGGCTGATTTTTAATATTTTTTAATCTGCTGATGTGAATAGTTGTTTCTGAAAGGCAATTGATGGAATGATGAAGGTGTAACTATTAATAGCTCTTTGTTGCTGCTGGACAACCTGGGAACTGCCTATCCTGTCCCTTATATTGTTTGTATGGAATTACAGTGACTTTAGGGATACAGGCTTTATTCTGTAACTCGGCCTATTTATCCAAAGGCACATATCTGGAGAGGAAGGAAAGAGTCATGACAGGTAGTCCTCTGTTAAACAACGGTAATTGGGACCACAAGTTCAGTCACCAAACAAAGCAGTTGTAAATGCAGTGTCTCGTGACCGCAGTGGCAACCCCAGCAATCCCTATTGCCACCATTGAGCAAGGATCATGAATTGTTTAGCAAGGAGCTCGTTACAATTTTTGCCATTTCCCAACCAATCAAAGTCAGTGGAAAAGACAGCAGGAAAGTTGCACGTCCCATGTAGCAGCCTAGCATGTTGGTAAGCGCGGCTCTCAGGTGGGGAGGTTGCACGAGGGGCAAGTGCAGTATGAGGGGGGGCTGGGGGTGGTTGCTGCTGGATGAGGAAGGCTTACCACAATGACTTGCAACTTTCCCTGCCAGCTTCCCATTAATTCTGTTTGTGGAAAGCCAATAGGCAATGTTGTAAATGTTGACCCCATGGCCGTGGGACACAGCAGCCATTGAGAGTGCAAGCCAATTGCCAAGTGCACAGATTGCAGTCAGGTGACAATGGGGGTGCTGGACGGCCGGAATTTAGAGGACCAATCATGAGTTCCACTTCTTCAGCACCATCATAACTTCAAGCAATTGTCGAATGAGTGGTCATTAACTGAGGATTACCTGTATTCCTAGGAAGAACAGAAGGCATGAACAGATAAAGCTGCTTGGTTGCATCAAAAGATTTTAAAAGCAGACTATGTGTTTAAAAGCTTATGCAAGCTGTATAACTTGATATATTATTTCTGCCACTGCATCTCCCAGCACATCTATGAAGTGTCACCTGCCCATACTGAATTATTTATAGCAATGTACTGTTTTTGAGGAGAAAAGAGCATCTTCATGGATTGTGCATAAGGCTTACTTGACCTTTCAGGTGCTAGTCTAGGAAATGCTTGAAGCTAATGGCTTTCAGAGAATCAGATCTGTAGCCCAGCTGATAGCTTATTACCTTCTTCCACCTAGATGCTGGAAATAGCAACACTTTATGCATGTATACATTGCCTGGTTTTAGTTTTATTATTTTTATGTGGAAACAGGAAAAAAATGCACATAGCTACCTACGTATCTCAGAAAGGAAACAAAAATCTATCGCTTGGGTTTACAGCGAATCAAGAGAAGTCAAATAGGATTTATGAATACTTGCTTCTCCACTATAGGGTTGCCATTCCCAGCCTGATGCCTTCCAGATGGCTGCTGAAGTGGGACTGAACTCTTGCTTACACTGTAAAAAAAGGGGGGGAAACACCTATTCAATATCATTTTCTCCAGAGTGCTGTCAAGGTTCATCACTTTCCTATCATGGTTTTTATGGCAAGAGCTATTTGCAGAGGAAAAAGAAAACAGATTCTGGCTTAAGTGCTGTGGAAGCCTCCTGATAGTTAATAGCCGAAATCTGCATTTTCAGGACTCTTGTATGAGAAGGGAAGATTAGTCTCTCTATATAAAAGCAAAATATCACTCATGCATCATCACAAAATCTCCAGAACCATAAAGGCTACAAACTTGAAATTTGGCACATATATTCCTCTTGGCTTTTAGGTGCTCTCTAAGAAAGAATTTTTCAAAATGATCATCAGAGTATTAGTATTTCGTACACTATTATTAATGAGCTTTGATGCTAAGGAGTTCTACTCTCCCTCCCCACTTGAAAAGAAATCCCTTCCAAATGCAAAACACAAGCAGAGGAGAGGAGTTTCAGTTTCACAGCTGCAAGCAGCTTTAGTACAGAACTGTTGAGCTAAACCATGCCCAGGCTCCTTGCTGTCTCCTTGCTCACACAGCAAATACTGTTTCAGTTTCCAAACAGCCCTCAAACTCACACACTGACAGAATGTTAGCCAGATGAATACCGATGGATTCTGGTAGGCAGAGGCACAATTTTTCCCCCTTACTTTCATCCCCAAAAACTAAGCCTGATCACATAGTTTCATAGCAAGCACGGGTATAGGGCTAGTATCTTTATATTTTAATTTATTTCCCTTTCTATCAGTGTGATGAGCTAGAATATACTTTGGTACACAATTAAAATAGCATATATTGGAGGGTTGGCAGAATTTTTTTTTAAAAAGTGAATAGAGACATTTGTTCACTATATGTTTATTGCCCTACTACTGGGCTAGTTTACGTGTTCGCTATATGTTTATTGCCCTACTACTGAGCTAGTTTACTTGTTTCCTATTGAATATAATGGTTTGCATTTATATTGAAGTTTACTGTCATTACTTCTGAATGGTATAAAGAAAAAAGACTGGCTGTGTGATGCCTTTTCTCAACTAACAGATGTGTACAGAAAACTAGTGTGACAGTTCTGTAATAAGTGGAATTTAGATTCCAGATTCTGAAACAAAATTGATCAGCCCTGTCAGATTGAGCATAAAGCTGGTTCTGCTTTTTATAATCACAAAAATGGCCTGTGGTAAACCTAATAAAACATGGCTTATAAGTCTTGCTTGTTTTCTCCTTGTATTATCTCCAGGTAGCACATCCAATGGGAGCTGTATTCCAACTTATTTGGAGGGCAAGGATTTAACAAAAACTGTTTAGCTTGAATTTGGCAATAAGACATATCTTTATAAAATTGGAGTAGCAACAGAGTCCATTTCGAGGCACCGTAGCAGAATCCTACCCATCAAATTTGGGCCTGAATAGAAAATGAAATAGTTGGGGAAAAAGTTTTCCAGAAGAGACTTTGCGTGCATCAGAAAAGATCCTATTCATCCTTGTAAATCTCTCCCTCATGCTATTGTGTTAATTGGGAGATAGATCTGTGATGGCGAACCCATGGCATGCGTGCCACAGGTGGCATGCAGAGCCATTTGTGCGGGCACACAAGCCCTAGGCAAACCTATCTCACTGTACATGTGCATGCCTCCCAGCTGATTTTTTGCCTGTTTGAGGTCTTTTTTGGCCTCCCAGAAGCTCGAGGGAAGTCTCTGCAGTCTTTGGAGGCTGAAAAACGGGCCCGTTTCATCACTTCCTGTATTTCCGGAAATACCGGAAGTGATGAAACGGGCCCATTTTTCAGCCTCCAAAGACTGCAGAGGCTTCCCTCGAGCTTCTGGGAAGCCGAAAAAGACCTCAAACGGGCCAAAAATCAGCTGGGAAGTACAATACAGGTAAGGGGATGGGGGAATCGTGTGCATGTGCAGGGGGCATGACCCCCCCACACACTTTGCCTTCTGTGTGCTGGCATGCAAGTGTGCATGCGCGAGCGTGCAATTTTTGGCACAGGAGCCCAAAAAGTTTAGCCAATATACTGGTTAGCCAGGATAATGCCAATATTTGTGGGGGGTTGTCCCTTTTTTTTTTTTTTTTTT
>BHFT01044430.1:0-25927 GCA_004320025.1 Laticauda laticaudata
AGACAGCATTAAAATGTTTATCCTGGTTTATATATTTCTAACCCAAATACCTGTTAGGAGACTCATATTCCTAACACCCTTGGGCCTTTGCCCTGCCCTTCTCCAACTGCTCCTCCGTGGGCCAAAATTAAGAGCTGGAACTCATCTGCTGGCCTGCTCTGCCTCCTTCTTTACAGACAAAAAGGCAGCATTCCTTTCCCTGTAACATCTCATAAAGACCAGGGAGGGCTTGCAGCACCTCCTGAAGCTCCCCAAGGGGTTAAGCAAAGGCTACTGTTTAGGCTAACTGTACTGAAAAAGTCCAGCAAAGAACCCCAGGCTGCATTTATACAAATGTCTTGGGATTGGTGCTGTGTTGTAGGTCTTGGAGTTTTGTTTCTTCCATCTGGTCTGCCTGGTGGTTCTTCTCTCCATTTTTTGATGTCTTTTTCCAAATTGTGCTGTCTAGAACTGGATACGTTGGCCTAAATATGACCTGACCAGTCCTGTATGTAGAGAAGGAATGATCCTGACACTGCATTCCTCTTCATGCAGCCTAGGGAAGCATTTGTGTTTCTGACAGCTGAATCCCGCTGTTGGGAAATGTCCTGACTGCGATCCAATGAGACACCCGCATCCTTTCAGTATTTCAGTGCTGTCCAGCATGGTCCCATCGTTCTGTATTTATGCCTTCGATTTTTTTCTACTCGAGGGCAGATTTTTGCATTTCTCTCTTCTAAACTTCATCTTGATGGTTTCTGCCCATTGTTTCAGCTTGTCAGGATTTTCTGAACTTTACTGTTCCCCCATTCTTGTATCATCAACAAAAGTGTGTTCATATTTTTAATCCTCTATGCAAATTATAAATCAATGAGAAACAAACTGGACAAGACAGCTAAGATCAGAATACAACTCTGATTCTATGGTGTGTTAGCAGCACCAGATATAAAAGAGAAACTTTACAGGCCCAGCACTTCCTTCTAAGCTGACATGGAGCCACTGATGTCCGTATATTAGATAGACCAGAGGTTCTCAGCCTGTGGTCCACAGAATGCAATGTTGTCACAGGGTGGCCATAAAGGCTTGAAGAAATATTATTATTTGTAGGTTATCTAGTCCAACCCTCCGCCCAAACAGGAGACCCTACATCATTTCTGACAAATGGCAATCCAGTCTCTTCTTGAAAGCCTCCAGTGATAAAGCTCCCATAACATCTGAAAGCAACTTCTGTTCCATTGTTTGATTGTTCTCACTGTCAGAAAGTTTCCTTATTTCCAGGTTAAATTTCTCCTTGTTCAGTTTCCATCCATTATTCCTTGTCTGGCCTTCCGGTGCTTCAGAAAATAGCTTGACTCTCTCCTCTCTGTAACAGCCCCTCAGATATTGGAAGACTGCTATCATGTCTCCTCTGGTCCTTCTCTTCCCTAGACTAGCCAGGCCCAGTTCCTGCAACCATTCATCGTATGTTTTAGCCTCCAGTCTCCTCATCACCCTGGTTGCTCTTCTCTACACTTTTTCTAGAGTCTCAATATCTTTTTTATGGTGTGGTGATCAAAACTGGATGCAGGACTCTAGGTGGCTCCAAGGTGGCTGGTCAGAGTCCAGGGAATAAACTTTAGGGCAAATGGGGATTGATTCTGGTCTGCAGACAATTGCCAGACAATTCCTTTGAAACTTTTAACCCGGGTGTTTTTTGGCAACAGAAAACAGCCTAAAAACAGAGATACAAAGTTTTGTTTAAATTGGAGTAATCCACTATATCCCTATTATCTAAAAGGGCACCTAACTGCAAGTTTTATTGGTCTCTTTCTATTTAGTCTAAGGTAAATTAATTGATATAATTTATACATGCTGGGGTGTGATGCCACCCTAGTTCAATTCAATGGATCAACCAGGACTTTTTTGGACAATTGGCTTATCTATTACTCAAATATTTAAAAGCACTCAGAACAGAAGAGTTTTCACCCCTCCTTTATTATCTTTAACTTTTGAAGAAGAGATTTTGCAGAACATACATCGCAATTGCATTGAATCTCTGCCACTCTCCAATAGGGGTAAATGTCTTCATAGGCTTTATAGTACAGACTTCAAATAAAAACAGCAATTAAAGCTGTAACAGACTACAAACAGCTGTAAAATCATAACATCGACCCAAGAAACAGATTTTTTAAAAACAAAACAAAAAAAACCCTGTAAAGTAATTAGACCCACCATGCAAGTCTGCTGAGATTTGTTTCCAAAGAACTGGCTCTGCATGATTGTGCACTAGTCCTGGCTTGGCTCAGCATGTGAACCCAGGAGCCACCAAAAGAACCTTCCCACAGTTGTGTCTGCCTTCTGCAATTGGAGTCAGTCATTCAAGGTCCTTGCACTCTGGATTCATGGAGAGCCTGCTTCAATTTCACGTCTCCAAGACTTCCACACCCATTCTTCTCTTCTCCATTAATGAACATAGAACATAGAATAATAGAGTTGGAAGGGACCTCAGAGGTCTTCCAGTCCAAGCCACCTCTTGAGAAGAATCTCTAAGCAACTGGTGTAAGTTGAGGACTACCTATATAAACTCTATAACTTTTGGATAACTTTGAAGATAAGGAAAAAGAAGAGATGTTAGCTTTCAAGACTCCTTTCTTTTCTTTTGCTATCTTTTTGGCTGCCATAGTAATGGGGGGAAGGTGAATCAATTGGGCTTTGTGGGGTGGGAAATGTGCTGGAGGTTTTAGAGAATGAACTGTATAACTTGGGGAAAACTTTATTGTTTATGCTTATTTGCTTGCTTTCTGTGCAACTGCAGCTCTTTATCAAATTAGGCCAAGGTCAACGGCCAGAGGTTTGCATCACCACCTGAAGATGCCCCACATGACATTATACACTCCTTCAATTGGATGGATCATTTGAACTATGGTGGGTAGGAACATTGCCATAACTTTGTATATGTGTTTTTCGCACGTAAATGCTCAGATTCAGAATCCTTTTGATGGATTTCCAGTGATTTCCTACTTGATTTCCAGTACAAGTTTCTTTTCTCTATAACAATGGAGCCGAAGAATGTCTTTCTTGGATTTTGAATGGAGCACCATCTGACAAGAGGTTTGTATTAGTCTTAAGGAATTCTTTGGCCTTCTTTGAGGCCGTTCCAGTTTGCCTACAATCACTGTGAAATGAGGATCTTCTGATTCCTAGACAAATATTCCTTTCAGCAGGCTGAGATCCAACTGGACCGGCAACGGACATTCACTGGGGTCCAAGGAAAAACTGCAGGAAGCCCCTCAAAGAGGGCTGGCTGAGGCTGACCTGGCCTTTCCTGGATTCTCTCCCACAAAGTTCCAATCTCCTTTTGGGATCCAAATCTCCCCAGCTGTGGATTCTTACTTTCTTTTGTTGAAACAGAAGTCTAAGCCTTCCTAACTGACTTTGAAATGTGAAGAGAAGCAAGGTGATTGCCTACCCAAGGGCAGGATATCAATCTGACAGCAGCCATGGTGAAGGGAGGCACAATTCAATGCCAGCAGTTACACCAAAAGTTTACTGTTATACATAACAAAACTTTGCTAAAGAAAAACAATTCTGTTTTGCAGCAGCCTCCAAATGCAAGAAAGCCCCCAAGGCTATTTTGATGTAGACACGCTCAGACAATGGAATACCTTTAGGTGAATCATAAATATATTAATGGTTTATTGTGGAATAACATAGCAGGATGCTTTGGAAATGCAGCTGGGTCTCTTGCCTTAATGGTGCCAGTGAAATTGGCACTGGCCTGGTGAAAACAGGAAAACGGGAAAACAGTTCAACTTCCAAGAGGGAATATTGAACTTTGATACATGTAACATGTATAAAATTAACATAAACACTGTTTCTTGTTTAAAAAGTGAATGCTGAGGATCTTTTTGTGGTGCTTTGCTCAATTCTTCCTTGAAGCCCTTTTAGGTTTGTGTTTTCTGGCATCTAGCCACTGTTGGAGAGGAAGAGCAACATTTTCTCCCCTGGTATGTTCCAAGCTAAAGTGCAGACTATTGTTTGGGAAAGCTAGTTGGGTGAATTAAATTCTGGCCAACTGAAGGAGCGTGAGGAACACTGATGGATTTTTTAGTAGCTGCGAAGTTATGAATGAACATGTGTTGGAAAGGGGCTCCAAGAGGAACCAAGACTTTGCTCGTTTCTAGGATTTGAGTTGAGTGTTCCAGACATCACAGGCAGTAGCATCTTACAGGCACAGAACACAGAACATAGAATAAGAGGATTGGAAAGGACCCTGGAGGTCATCTGACCCCCTGCCCATCACCACACAGCATTGACATACAGCTTTTCCTTTCCACCCTGGTCTTAAAAATTAATCAGGGGTTCACTTTTTAGACCATAAATTGAATTTTCCCCTAGTGTCTACAAAGCTCTTTAGAACCAAGTTAACATAAGCAAAGAAAAACTCTTAAAAACATTTAAGAAAAAATCTGTTCAAAACAATGTTTTTGTGTATGTCTTAAATCACAAATTAGACTAAACAGTGGGTGGAGTGAGTCTATAAAAACCACACCTCCTGTGGAGCTGACCTGCAGAATGCCCTTTTCTGGCCTGATATTGCCTGAGGGAGGGGTGAAGCACGTCAGCAGTCTGGAATTGCTACACACCCAAAAGAAACCTAAATTGGCCTCCCCTTGAAGTCCATTGAATCTTTTCTAGTGCCACTTGACCATTACTAGATCAGATTCGTGTCTAGTTTATTGTATGAAATAGACCTGCAGTCCTTTTGACCTCTATCCTGGCTCCTGATTTTCTGCACCTGACAGTTTCTGCTGAGTCTCCCCCCAAAGACCAGCAGACCAGCCATGGACTTCAGAGTCAGGAAGAAGAAGAAGATCATGAGCTTCTGGGACTGGGATCCTTCTTCACGCTTGGCTGCTCCAACAACAGTTTTTGTGGACCTCCTAAAGGTGCTTTTTTCAAGAGGCAACTGGACTTTCTGGTTTTTCTTTGAAGACGTTTTCATTTTTCATCCAAGAACAGTGGTGGGATTCAAATTTTTTAACACTGGTTCTGTGGGCATGGCTTGGTGGGTGTGGCTTGATGGGCATGGCAGGGGAAGGATACTGCAAAGTCTCCATTCCCTCCTCACCCCACTAACCTGATTTCCAACTCCGTTCTCCTGTGCAGGGCAAGCAAAGGAGACCAGTTGATCAATTGGGACTCAATGAAAGGTGGGGAAAGAGATGGGGTTGGCGGGACCAGTCAGAGGTAGTATTTGCCAGTTCTCCGAATTACCCAAAATTTCTGCTACTGGTTTTCTAGAACTGGTCAGAACCTGCTGAATACCATCGCTGTCCAAGAAGTTTCTTCAGCTCTGACCGGATGGTGGAGAATGGAAGGATTTATACTCCTTGCAGACAGTTGGTCATTTGCATTTTTTTAGAGAATCATTGAGGCCACATGGAGGTTTATCTGTGTCCTCAGGGTCACCTGAGTGGTGCAAATTGGTGTGGAGCCTTTTTGGAACTGTTGAAAGGACTGTGCTGTAGATTGGAGATAGATGATGCCATACCCCTCCCCCTCTTTTTGTGGACAGAGTTCGGCTTGTCCTTACATCCTGAAGAGCCAGTTCTGGTCCTGGTGGCTTGGCTGAGCGCTCCACACCCTCGTTGAGGACCCTTGGCTGAGGACCACCCACTCAAAGGAGGGTAGTGGTCAGCCAAGGCACTCTGAAACTAGGAGGCATTGTGATTTTTTCCTGTCAAGGTGAGGCAACAACTTTCTCCCTGTGAAAGAGACACCTGCAATAGCTCCTCTGGCCCTTTCTTAGAAACAAGGAGCCTTTGAAGCAGCTCTCCCCATGAAGTTTCACCAAAATAAAGAGCCCCTATCAAGTTTCAAGTAACTGTCCACTTATATCCCTGCCTTTCCTTGAAATGTCTGAGCTGTTTTCCTTGAGGATCCTCCAAATTCACTTTGAATGCTGCTTTAGGCAAAATTTCAGAGTCAAAGACATATTTTTTTTTCTTTTCACCCATTTTCCCCTCTATTATCCAGAGCAGGGGTCTCCAATCTTGGCAACTCTAAGCCTTGGTGGAATTCTGGGAGTTGAAGTCTGCCAAGGCTTAAAGTGGCCAAGGCTGGAGACCCCCAAGTCAGGAAGACCATGACAGGAGAAGAGAAGAAGGGGGGGAAGGGGGGGCAGTGGCAGGGGTGGGCTTCAAAAATTTTAGCAAAGGGTTCTCTGCTGGTTGCTGGGTGGGCGTGGCCATGGTGGGTGTAGCCTAGTTGATGTCCTGCACCATGGCTGGGAGATGACGACGACGACATTTTTGCCTTCCCTGGGCTCCGGAGGCTCTCTGGAAGCTGGAAACAGGCCCATTTCCGGCCTTCCCAAACTTCCGGGAGGCCCATTTTTCACCCTCCCTTAGTCTCCACACAGGCCCTGCACTTCCTGGCATCCAAAATGGGCTGTGTAGGGACTCCTGGGAGGGATGGGGTGGGTCAGCCAAGAGTGGGATTTGGGGGGTCTCCAAACTGCGCAGAATCATTGCTGGGGCTCTCACGGAGCCCTATGAACCCCCAGCAACCCCACCCCTGGCAGGGGCAGATCAGCCCCATTCTCAGGACCAGGCTGGGGGTGGGCGGGCACCCATTTGGCCAAAGGACGCTCCTCTGGGGTCGAGGGCAAAGCTTCCCTGCTGGCTGAAAGCTTTCACTTCTGGGAAGGTTGCCTTTCAGCAGCGTGTCGGTTAAATATTTGCACAGTTTGTAAAGCTCTTGTTCTTTCTTGCAGGAAGGAAACGAGGAGGCTGCAGAGAAGAGAAAAGAAAAGAAACCTCCCCCCTCCACACCCGCCTTTCTTGTGTCGTTGTGTTCCTGGAGAACCTGGGCTTGGACCTGTCTTTCTTCTCTGCTGACTTCACACTCCGAGGACCCCTGCTGGAAACTTCACAATGCTGTGATTGACAAGATGCGGAATTAGGCCCTCTCCTCCCACGCCTGCATCTAGAGTTACTGCCGCTCGGGGCTCAGTGTGAAATTCCCCTTGCCGGAGCTCATTAAATGGGTCAATGGCCCTTCCAGCTTCACAAAGGGCTGGTTCTGGCCATCCCATCCGACTCAGTCCCAGGATGTTGTGGAGTAAATGCTTCCAGATGGCTCACCTCAGCATCTCCAGAAGAGAACAGAGGACTAATGGTTCACAGATCCCACCAATTCTCATTGTTCACTCTGGGTGTGTGTGTGTGTATCTCTGTGTCTCCATGAATGCGTGCTGGGTGGACGTGGGGAGGCCAAGACTGCCTGCTTCTGCAACCAATGGAGACAAAGGGGCCCACGACTGGCCAGATGCCAGCTTTCCTGCAGGCTGTGTCTGTGGGGCAGCCAAGTCGGTTCCCACTGCGAGGGGTCAAAAGCTGTGGCCTCCCTCAGTGGCCGGGGCAAAATGCCTCCTGGCTTTGCAGGCGATGGCAGCTATCAGAGAGGGATGACTCGGCTACTGCTGCGCTTCCTGCCGGTTCCCAGAAGCCCTGGGAAGGGAAGGTCCTCAGCAGGGACTAAAGTTGGAAATGGCTCCTTTGCCCTCAAGGTAGGCAATTGCAGGGGAAGGTCACGAGAAACCAGAGGTTACTTTGCCTTGCTCTCTCCTAGCCAGCTTTGTTGGGCCAGAGAGCCAAGGAGAGTCCTTGGCAGCTCCACTCCATGGCTGGAGGAGCCCAGCACCTAGGAGAAGCCTCTTCTCTGTGTTTACAACTCCTTCGCATTACCCTTAATATGGTTTGTTTGTGTGACTTTTTTTTCAAAAGCATCTTCTCTGAACTTTGCAATATTGAAATACTAGAAGTCACACTTGACTGGTGAGCAGCTTCAATCCTGGATCTCTGACTAAATGCAACACATCTGTGTAATCCAGTGTTTCTCAACATTAGCAACTTTATGATGGGTGGGCTTTAACTCCCATGCTGGCTGGGGAATTCTGGGAATTGAAGTCCACCCATCTTAAAATTGCTAAGGTCGAGAAACATTGGTGTAGTCAATCTGAAGTCTCAGCTGTGGTCCTTTGTAGAGGAGGAAGCTCTTAAGACAGCCCTTCATGTCTGCTATAAAACCATATGCATCTTTGCCAGGAAAAAAAATAAGGGTAACAAGAGGTAAAACAAAGGACTCACAGTTTTCTGCCTCTCCAAGACCTCAGAAGTGGGCCGCTGATGGCCATGAATCTTCTTACAGGTTTGAGACCAGGTCAGTCAGCAACCATCATATTAATATTCTCTTTTTCCCTCCATGAAGATGTTCTGTGATACGAATGGTTTGGGGTGGAGGGCTTCACCCACACGGTGGTAGCAAGCACTTTGGGAACGGGGCACAGGACATTTGTTGTGCCCACTGCCAGTCAGCTTTTCTGGGTGCAGATATAAACAGGAGCTGGCAAGTCCTGGAAGGCTACCAGATTTCCTGGGTGAGAGCTGAGCCTCCTCCTGGCCTTGGCCACCTCCTCTTTCCCTGTCACACTCAAGGATGCGGCTTCCAACTGAACTCCAGATGAGGTGCTGGAGAGGATGCTCTGGATTTGATCTTGGGGACTCCCTGCATTTTGGCTAAACTCCCAACCATCCCTTCTTCTGGAAAGCAGAATACCAAAAACTTGCCAGACCTTTGCCCACAGTTCAGGAACCAAAATAAATCAAATTACATGTAATTGTGGCCATTAGGTTGACGAGAATGAAAAGCCACTTTTAAGCAGGCACCACAATGCCGCTTTGTATTCGTTTTTGCTTCCTCCTCTCCTTTTCTTAGCCCTTTACCTCTTCCCTGCCCTGCTGCACATCTTTGTCCATGTTCTCTTCCCCAAACATGGGTAGGTAAGACATGCTTTTTTTCACGAATTAAAACACACATTGTCCCCAAAATATCTTACTGTTAGATTTATATCTTGCTAGGAGTTTGTGGCAAGACAGGGCGCTGCCTCTTATCATTTTTCTCTACAACAACCCTGTGGGGCAGGTTGAACTGAGAGAGTGTGACCAGTCCATGTAAACCCTGTCAACTTCTCTGGCGGTGAGAAACTTGAATCTGGGTTCACCTTCACTTCTATTCCATTCTGGTTCAAGCTCAGAAACAAGTCCACTTGTCGGAATGATCTTGGTAAACCATGGATTAAGCAGGATCCAGCAATGTTCCTCAGAAAGCGGCCTGTATAATCTTGGGTTGCATCATCAGGGATAAAAGATTGAGACCAACCTTTTTTGAAACTGTTAGGTAAAATAACTGTACTAAAATACATACATGCATGAGAAATGAATGCATAGCAGTTAGTGCAACACCTTTGACTCAGGAGACTGAAGTTTGAACCTAGCAGGTATCTATCTACCTTACCAGAAGGGCATCTTTGGACAAATGCCTCTAACTTTTCATCTCCCTACCGCAAATATGAGAGTGGCTCAAACTAGGAAAGTCATGATGGCTTGGATAATCTGATGATAAATGGGCTGCATGGATGAGACAAGGAAACTTGATTGGGCAGGGGGTTGGACAAGATGACCTACAAGGTCCCTTCCAACTCTGATTATCTGTTTGTTTAAACTTGGAATTGATGGGATGTAATTACAATGGCAGACCTAATGAGAGGAGATAATATGAACCATATAGGAGTTTCAAAGCCACTGTCCTGGGTGAATCCCAGGGTGTCCAGAGAACATCAGTTAAGATGGCACCCGAAGAGGAGCTGCGGAGAGAGCACCTGAGGCAGCAGCAGATGTGAGTGGGAGGAAGGTCAGGCAGAAGGCATGCCAGGGCAAGAGGAGAACCTGCCTGGAACGCACCATCGACAGAGGGCCGAGATGGCAGACATTGGGAAATGCTACCAGTGGCTGGAGAGGGCTGGGCTGAAAGAGAACTGAGGCTCTGATCACATTAGCACAAGAACAGACGTTAAGCACCAGATCCCTAGAAGGAGAGGTCTTCACACTAGACAGGATCCAAGGCTGTGCAGAGAGGCCTCAGAGACAGTCCAAGTAGCTGGNGTGGAGCTGATGGACGGAGCAGTGCCAAGTGACAGCAACACCAGGGAGAAAAGCAGTAGGAGAAACTGGAGAAGCAGTAGAGCCTGAAGGAGGAATGGGGAGGTTGTGGAAGATCAAGACCAAAGTGGTCCCTTGGTGGGCACCCAGGGCTGTGACTCCAAAGCTGGGACTGTGGCTCTAAGAGAATGACATTGGAGCTCTGGATCAAGAAAAGTGCAGGGCTGGGAACAGCTAAGATCCTGTGGAGAACCCTCAACTCCCAGGTCTCAATGGTGGCAGAGGACCTGGGATTGATATAAAGAGATAGGCATAGAGGTGAGAAAGGATTAATGTATTTGTTGCATCGATTTCGCTACAGGTAGTCCTTGACTTACAATTGGTCCTGGCACCCGAAATATGGCATCCAAAATATGATCACATAATGTGTGTGTGCGGGTGATGTTGGAACTTTGAAACCAGGTCGTAAGTAGAAAGACAAGAAGCAATGGGTAGAAGCTTCTCAAGGAGAGAATTAAGGAGAAATTTTCTATCAGTGCAAACAATTAATTGGTGAAATGGCTTGCTATCATGTTCTCTTACTGGAGGTTTTTAAGAAGACATTGGGCAACCATTTGTCCAGAATGGTATAGATTCTCTTGCCATGGACAGGGGGGTTGGACTACAAGATCTCCAAGGTCGCTTCCAACTCTGTTATTCTGTCCTGTAACTAGTTTTTGGGCAATCTATTATAACTTTGAGTGGTCGTTAAGCAATTGGACATAAGTCAAGGGCTATCTGTAGTCACAGGAGAAGTATCCTGTATGCTGAGGATATCCAACTGTATATCGCCACCCCTGGTAAAGTAAGACCTGTAACATTAAGATACATAACACTTACAGCTTACCTAGGAAGTCTTGCAACCAAATCAAGAGATAAGATTAGTTTGGCAAGTTTTGTTCATGGTTGTTGTTTGCTGATACCACTATATTGCTTTCCAATTGCTTACATAGCAATTCCTTTTTGAATTATTCCAAAATCTTGCTGGGTTCTCCTTTTCAGATACAAAGGGCCATATTTGTCTTGTCTGTTCTAGAACACAACATATAAAATTATAGGATTGGAAAGGACTTTGGACGTCTTCTAGTCCAACCCCTTGCCCATAGCAGGAGATCCCACATTATTCTGGACAAATAACTGTTGAGTCTCTTCTTGAAACCCTCCAATGACGAAACACCCACAACATCCAGAGGTGAGACTTTCTCCAAGACTTCTCCAAGAAAAGCCTGGAAGGGGAAGATATTGACAGGATTCTCCCATCAGGAAGGATGGACCAGACAGGTGCAATCACCAGCCCAGAAATGACAGATGCAGAAACACCACAGGAACCAAAGAAGAAAATGTGGCTCATCGAAGCTGGCCTTCCAGCCTCTTTGAAAGACCCAAGTGGGGAGCTCTTGGGGTCTCAGGGAAACCTCTTTCCAAGGGCAGATGCCCTCCAGGGGTCCCGAGAGATGACATGGTCTCGCAAAGGGAGCACAGAATGTGCTAACAGATTGGATCAGCAGGGCACTTATGACAGAGACAGGCTGCCCCTCAGAAAACCAGGTGCTCAGGTAACCAGGCTCACCATGTGGAAGTGGGAAGAACACAGCCAATTTTGTGGTACCTATAAAGGAGAAAAAAAAAGAAGGTCCATGTGATGACCCAGGATGTGGCACAAAGGCAACACAGTCAGAAAAGCAAGAAAAGTCCCTTTATTATCTCCAACTTTGCCTCCAATGTCCAGGTTACTTTTGGGCTGGAGAAAAACTCTGCCAGGAATAGCCTTCGACTGCAGAAAATTCAGTCCAAAACAAGGTACACACAAACTGTAACTTAAAATCCAAACAAACCAAACTGAAGTAATTAGCTTGACAGGGCAGGAGCAGGAATTTTAGACTTGAAAGCACGGCAAAACTCACACAGTTGGGAAGATGCCAGGAACACAGATAAGCCACCATAATACAAGATAAAGTCATGTTTGCTCCCAACAACTTGCTGTGTGTAGCTTCCTCTTTTATACACTGTGTTCCCAGCTGCGGCTAATGAAGGGAATCAGGGCCCTTTCCTCCCCTGTAAGCCACACAACCCACATTGCTCTCTTCTCAGTTCCTCCCTGCGTGCCTTAGGATGAAGAGGGGGTGGGCCTGATTCTTCTTTGGAATTCCCTCTCCCTTGTTCTACATCTTCCCTGCTCTACCCAGCCGGACTGTGCCCTTCCCCAGTTTCTTCCACAGCCAATGGAGCCATACTCCCACTTCCTGTCAGTTGTTCGGCTTCCTCCTCTGAATCAGATTCTGACAGGGGCATGATAATCCACTTTATTGGCATAGTAGGCAAGTCTTGGATCTAAAATGTGTTATCATCTAAAAAAATTAAACACTTTTTCTCATAGCCATTCAACTGTACTCTTTTTTAACAAAATGGATTATTTTAAAAACCATGAGAAACTCTCAAGAAATGTTATGAATCCAATGATATTTTGGATGATCCTTAAATCCCAAGGCAGGACTTATAGCTGAAAGGTGTCAGGATTTTTCTCCTGTTACATTGCCAGGAGAAAAAAATTGGTGGGGGAGGAGGCCAAGGGATGGGGACAAAGGAAATTCTTTCTCAGATGGCCTAAAGGGGTTGCCAGTCACTTAGACACCAAAGGGGCTTACATTTCAGAGTTTGTGGGGAGGCACGATTGTGGTAAGTAACTGAGGAGATGTAAAGCAGGGCTGAGCCATGGGGGTAGGTGGGCAAGCCCCCCCCCCCGGCCTGCACAGGATCTCTTCTGAGTAGAGAGAAGCCCCCCCCATTTCTGAAGGAGGTGGGGGGTGAAGTAGGGGTGGCCACTGGCCAGATGGACCCTGGGCCAACATCTCTGGAGCCCTCCAAGGTCAGCCTGTGACACAGCCAGACCTCTGATGAAGGCTCTCCGACATGTTGGCTGTCAAATGGAACCTATTAAAAGGGATTAGAAGCTTTTTCATCACTACCCCTGTGACACCATGATGGGCTGAAATTGCTGTAAAAACATGATTATTAAAAACGGGGCTATTAGTTTTGGAATGGACAGAAGCTCTTTTCTCATTTTCATTTCCAGTTGGTCAGGAGAACAGGCTCCTTTGGAAATGCAACTGAACTCCCCCCCCCCCAATGGAAAAACAGGGCTGGGGATGGATGGAGAGAGAAGTTCTCAGAGAAAGTGGGGAAGAAACAGCTGCTTACTTGTGGTTACAGAAGCCAATTGATGGGTTTGGAATTCATTATGTATTTGTTTGCTCTGTATTCCAAATATCCTTTGGTTTTTCTCAGTTCAACCCCAAAGGCTGGGAATCCTCAAGGCACCATGTCTATGAAATGGTCCCCAAAATGTTGCTGTTTGTAATTGGGTGTCATAAGTGGTTCCAAATTCAGGCCAAGCAATATAAGTGTTGAATGAAAACTAATCCCTCCTCCTCTTCCTCTGCTATTTTAGTTTCAATAAATGAAGTGTTTTAATAAATGAAATAGAAAAAAAATCCTTGTAATGGACTCTTTTGTTATCTGTACTTACTTCTCCACCACCGTTTGCCTTATATATCTGCCAAAAACAGGCAAGTGTTAAAGTCCTCACAAAAACACTCCTGCTGCTTCTCCAAATGTCACCAGGGCAAAAATAAAAAAGACCAGTTTGTTAGTAAAGGCTGGTTGTACACAGGTCAAGGATTAAACATATGACTGTATAATGATTGTGCGTGCTAAAATGGTACAAACAGGTTACTGAAAAAAGGGTGTGATTCAGTTGGGAAGATATAATACTTCATTTATGTGAAAGGCATGCTGCATCCAGAGGCAACAAAAACTACTAAAACATGAATTGAAAGAAAATCTGAGCAAAAATTTTTCTGGATTTTAAAATGATAAAAGAACACATAGATTAAAACCAGAGATATTTTTGCTAGGTATTATGCCTGAAGGTTATAATAGAGAGATAACATATTTGATTATTAATGTATTAACAGCAGCTAGAATTGTATTTGCACAAAATTGGAAAAAATGAGAAAATTCTGACAGAGGAGGAAACCATTAAGAAAATAATGGAATGTGTGGAAATGAGTAGATTAACAATAGCAATTAGAGAACAGGAAAAAGAGTATTATAAGATTTGGGATTTATTTTATGAATGGTTAGAACGAAGAATAAGAAACTGAAATATGTGATAATAGTTATAATATGCTATAATTGATTAATCTTGAATGAGTAAGAGAATGAATATAATTTTGCAAAAATGAGATATGTTTCTAAAAGATAACAATTATAATGTAAATAATAATACAATAATTGAATAATATGATATAAAGGGCCTGTCACATAGGCTGACGGATGCAAAACGTATGTAAAAAGGACACCGCGGACGAGAAAATGTTCCATCCGTTGTTATCCGCTCTCAAAAGTGCCCCGAATTTGCAATAACTCAAGAGAGGACAACAGCGGAAAAGGAAGACGGGGGGAGTGATTAGCGGGATGATAAAGCGAAGCTCCACGGAAGCCTTAGCGATGGAAGCGGAATGGAGCGGATTGCGAGAATCGCAGGCTATCTGGGGAGCACAGCGAGCGGTGACGGCGCAGCGGAAGGAAACGGTATGCAGAGCGGAAGCCTAGCGGATGCCTAGCAATGGCAAAACTTCACTGCGCATGCGGGAGGATGCATATGCGTCAGCCCCGGCGGTATAAAGGGAAACAGCTCGCAGCAGTCACATATCAAGAGGAAAGACCTGCTGCCAGACACAGCTCAGCCAGCCAGCCAGCAACAACCAATGGGAAAGAAGAGAAGCCTCTGCCATTCTGCTGCCAGCCCTGGCAAGAGGACAGGGCCCAACCATCCCACCCCTTGGCCCTGACTCTGCTTCTGCTGGGCTTCTGCTGCTCGGGCTTGACTCTCTGGTGCTTGGAGCTTACTGCTGGCACTGCTCACCATGGTGCTGTGCGCTGCTCCTGGTGCTGGGCCTTCTACTGGGGCTTACTCTGCTGGCACTGCTCCGGTCCTGCTGTTCCTGTTAGGTCCTGCTGGTCCATGCTGGTGCTTACTCTGGCTTGCTGCTGATCCTGGTCCTTGCTGGTCCTGCTGGTCCTGCTCTGGTGCTTACTCTGCTGCTGCTGATCCGAATCCGCTGGTGCTGCTGGTGCTGCTTTGGTGCTGCTGGTGCTGCTGGCTGCTGGTGCTGCTGGTTCCTGCTGGTGCTTACTCTGCTGCTGCTGATCCTATTCTGCTGGTCCTTGCTGGTGGCTCCTGGCTTGCTGCTGGTGACTGCTGGTAACTGCTGGTTGGCTGCTGTCTGCAGGCCTGCTTGTTGTGCTACTGTTGTTGCTTGCTGGTGGTTGTGTGTGGTGAGCAGCCCCTTCCAACTTTCGAACCCCTCTGATGAGGGCCCAGAATGGCCTGCAGAGGGAGGAAGAGGCATAACGCGAGAAACGAAGAACGGAGAGAGGCAATATTCCATTAGAAGAGAAACATGAGGATGAGGTGCTGGAATGGCTGAGGGAGAACGAGTAATCTCTTGGGCGGAAGGGACACAGGCTCTATCAAGACACCAAATAGGAACCAGGCTTGCTTGGAGAGAGAAGGCAAGAGAGCCTGGAACTACACTTCGGGAGGTGCTCCTCGGCTGGTGAAGCACATGCACACCTGGTACGGGAAGCTGCACCTCAAAAATCCTGGCCAGGCCACGCGTCAAGCTGACGGACTGAGAGACCTAACGTGATGGCCAAGTGAAGCTTCTTGGAGGTGACGAGTCCGCTTGCCAGATTGGAGTGGTGCGAGGTCCCATCTGACATTTTATAACTTCTCTCACAGGCGTCTAGGAGCAGAGAGTCAGTTCCCTCCTCGGACCGATGAGCGAGTCTCAGCTCCCTAATGCCCACACGGGGAGTCAGGGTACTACGCTTGTGGGATGAGTGTGCCAGTAGGAGGAGGAGCTCCCTCCAACCAGCCACTCCCCCGCGATTGGAGCCACGCACGCTCGGAGGCACTAGCGCTGTAACGCAGTGGGTACAAATGGAATGGCGAACACATCCACCAAGAGACCTGACTCCTTCGGCAACCACCACATCGCAGGAACACCCGCCCAGTCTCCACCCTGCCACCAAAAAGCAGAGGGCCAGACGCTCTCAGGACCAGGAGAGAGACGAGAGCTCATCACTCGCTAAGTAGGGCCTTGCTAGAGCAAGGTGAGCACCTAGTCGAGACAGCGAGTCCGTAACGACCCTTCCCAAAGGGATACCACTCAGTCGACACTATTATGGCCAGATCCCCTCAAACCGCTACAAGCCCCATATGCCTCAGCGCTTATGTCAACCAGACCCCCCACTGGGACATTGTCCCGACAAGCACATCTAACCAGGTGATCAAGGACATGGAATCCGTGGCCCTGGCCCACACGAAGTCTTTCTTTTCCCACAACTCCTGACGAGTACGCACAGCTCGAATTCTGCCTGCCTACACCCATCCAACGTGCTCCTCCATCGCCCAGGTGAGTGCTCACATGGCCCTTCGCAAAGGCTTTTTTTCTTCCCCCAACACAAGACCGGAAGGGCGCACCCCTCACGGCTACCAAACGCGCTACACGCCGACCAGGAGTGCTCACCAAGCAGCACTAGCGCAGCTCATGCCTTCCCAGTCCCTAGCACAGGCTTTACTCACTTGACTCTCGCCATCCTCACAAGCAGCCTGCTTCGCGATGTCTACCTTGTGCCACTGACGCCATGCCGTATGAGCTCAAGCACGCCTGTGTCTTGATCGCGCCACAAAAGACAACATCACCTACGTCGATGTCCTAACCATCTACAGCCATTCCACAGCCACTCCTGCCACTTGCACATCCACCAGAGCTATCCCCACTACACTCCTCCTCTCTCCCACCCCCCTACCTAAAGTGCCGAAAAGCACGTCACTCATTAACGACGTCCTTCGTCCAATCCGTGTCTCCTATTGGGCTGATCACCTCCTCCCTGCCTCTTCTGCGCCCTTGAGGAACGGAGGCGTGTCACTCTCGAACGATCACCAGCCAGACTGCGAGCCGAGCTCTGCTGAGATTGTCTCATCCGAGCGAAAGACCATCGCACATGGCTTTGCCCCTATGGGCCAGGCCACACCATCAGGCCGACGAGACAACCAGCACTCAAGCAGCAACAGCACGACCAATCCCAGCACAACTAGAAAGAAACTGTCACACGTGAGACTATGGAACGCCTCACAGAGTGCGAACTGAGCAAGCCAAGGCTCCCAGAGACTAGGGCGCATTCCCACTTACCTATCTCGACTTAAAACTACCCTGGCTTGGCGACACCTTGGGTCATTTAGGGAGCACTTCTTACGAGCTATTGAATCCTATGCAAGATATAATCAAAGAAGCATAATGCTCATGCTCTATGCACACACATGCTTCATTATTTATTAAAATAAAGTCTGTGGATGGAAACTTTAGAAATGGTTTAAGCCTGCATGCTTGTAAAAAGTAAGGATGCTGTGGGACGAGCAGAGGATACCTGTGGATGGTGAGTAATGAGCTGAACTGCAGGACCATGAATAAGAGACCGTCCACAGCTACACAAGGAGTCGACGGACTCAGCTGAGTCACCCCACGCAGGTGCCCAACCCACCAGTATGCGCCTCTATATCTGATCACCTAACAATTAAGGCCATGGTGAAATTTACACGACATTTATCAACATCTTAAACCAGCACACGCCATTATAAAGATGCCACTGGAATCGATTAAGGTCAGGCCCACGACCTCACAACGATCCATAGGCAGAGCAATCTACATCCAAGGTGAATGACCCAGGACACATCGGAGCTGAACCCGGAAGCAATGCACGATCTACAATCATTAAAACCATGTAACGCTACTCCATCATAGTCGTTCGACATCCACCTGCTACCAGCTCGAAGAGGTTGACACCACACCAGCGTCGTCAGGAGGGTTCGCGCCTAGCCCTATGCTACCCCCCAATGGCGCGTGAAAGGCTCTTATGCGGAGAGCCTGCACAAGTCCACCAGAGTGTTAGAACATGAATCAGGTTTCCTTGCCCCTTAGCCTCACATCTACGAAGGCCATACCAGCAGGCTCACCACCCAGGTTAGCCTATGGTGTCCAGTGGCAAAGTCCACGAGCTGGTTCTGCACAAGAACTGGGACCCTAGGGAGGTGGCGCAATGGAGTATCATACGAGGATGCCAGCAAGCTCCTCCACGGAGTACTCCACCTCCACGAGTACGTCTCCGCCGCCCGACTAGCAGCATTAGGTCCGTGAAGAAGTACACGTGTGAACCGCTGTTTGGGCGACAAATGCCAAAAGGCGTCTCCACGCTACCCGGTGCTGCTTGACAGCCTGTGGTTGGAGCCATACCTCTTCACGGGTGATGGCATCTGGAAGTGTACTTGCTTTCACTGAGAGGTAGGTTTGTGAGGCTAGAAGCCAGCTACGATCCCCGGCATATGGCGAAGGTAGGGTACGTCTTCGTGTGTCCTTCTGCAGCCGGGTCCTGGATCTGTGAAGCACCCATGATGAGGTTTGCGGTTCTGGCCGTCTTCCTTGAGGTGACTGGCGCTGTTGTACTTGGAGCCCGGGCATGCTCTGATAGCGAGCCCCGGTGCTGAAAGGCATCGACCATGTCACAAGAAGCTTGCCTAGCTCATTTCACTCTGCATCACATGGTGACTGCCGTGCGAAGAGAGAACTGCGCGAAGTAACCCTTGTAGTCTGTGACAAGCTGGTACTCTCTGACTTAGGCGGAGCTTTTGCAGCCACGCCTTGCCAGTCGATGGCTCCACGGTAAGCTGAGGAAGTTCGCTTCTGATCATCCTACTTCTCTCTATTCTCCCAGCTCCTTGTGAGGGGCCCACCGGCGAAGGGATCTCCGTATCCACGGGTATTCTACTTCGATGAGTCCGCATCTCGCACCAGCTTCTCTAGACACACAATGCGAAGATGGTGTTGTGTGGCCACCCTCACACCGTCACCTGAGCAGTGCCTTCTCTGCTCAGCGTGGCTCCCGGCACGGTGCAGGTTCGCGCACGCAGGAGTGCAATTTGCGCAGTCAGCGCGTCCAGGCGACGGCCGGACAGCTGGTTCTCTCTTGGGCAACCTGGGTCTCAGCCCGTCCACAACTTCGTCAAACATGCCGCTGGATGGCGCGAGCCTCAATCCGAATGTGGTCTGGAATGCACGACCGTTGTCCTTCGTATGCACTGCCTCACATCGAGCGCGTTGTTAATACAGTCCATACTCTCCTCTGTGACCATAAATCTTCTGCGCAGCCCAGACACTTCTCTTCCGCTACTCTTTCTTCCTGGAAACCAGGTGAAAGAGGCCTGTCAGCATGAGCTTTGCACTTCGGTGCTAAGAGGACGACTTGCTACTAAAAGGGAGTATGTGACGACCCTGGTGGAGCATGCACGCGATTGCTGTGGGAAGAAGGACAAAAGCGATGCACCGGCTGAAGGAGCTTCTGCACCAGCAAGGAGCTGCGAAGACTGAAATTGAGCATTTCAGGTCGCACTCTCCCCCTCCCGTTTATAGGCAAACCAATTTACCTGTTTTTTCCGCTAGGTGGCCCTTTGTGTCGACTCTCCTACACCACTCCTGCAGTACGATCGTCTAAATCTGAGAGTCAGAGAATCCCTCTGCGGTGCACGACACGTTATTTCCTGTTTTTGATGTAGTGCGTGAAATAAACAAAGAGCTGCAGGTATGGCACACGCATTTTCTCATCCATCTCCGTCCTATCCGTGCACGTAACGCTGCGTCCGTTCAGCGTCCGAGTGTTTCAGCCTTCCTCTCCACCTGTCCAGTTATTCCGCTGAGGCGGATTGTCCGTTGTTTGACGTCGATAATTGCGCACTGCAAAGCTAGCGGATATACCGCGGAATGTCTGTAACAACGATGAACGAACGCACCTGTAGATAAATCGTGATATTCCTCCAGTAAAGCCGTATGAGCTGGGATATATGCAAGAATAGACGCCTGAGATACATTTTAAATGTTATCTCTCTTGAGACAACAAGTTGTCTGAGCATTACATATAACTGTGCTATGACAGAATTGAAATGTCATGTAAGACGGATGCCGAGGACTGGTATAGAGCCAGGAATGAACAATACGAATGCATGACTCACCATTGAACGAAGATCATTGGAGCGTACATGGATTGGACAGGTGTGCTCTCACTCTCATTTATTACATCTTCTTTCAATCATCACGCATTGGTAGTCAGGTTATATGTCTTATCGGCTTCTGTAAAACGTATGCAATTATACATCATTATAAAGATTATTACATATTAGCATACCCATATACTACATCATAATTCCCATATGAAGTCTCCACATATACTCACATGGTCTCTGATTAGGTAGTGCGAGCCTTCAATACGTGGGTGTATTAGAGTTTGAAAACTTAACTAGTTCGTGCATGGCTCTACCTATCGCATGCAGTATATCAATGACTGTCATAAGCCAATTAATGAGAAGCGATCTGATGCCAGCTCCCCTCTGATCAATATAAAAAAGGGACTTGCCTTGCCGTCCTCCTCATAATGGTATATCAAGTCTACTTTACTACCACAAAGATAGCTTGTATAGTGATCGCACACAGGTCTCGAGCGAGAGAGTCTCTATCTTCTTCGCAAAGCGACATACAGCTCGTGCAATGAAAGGTGGGAATTACATTGAGACAAGGAAACCAGTTTCGAAGCATCAATTGGTCAAACGATGAACATCATGCCGTAATGATAAAATGCACCCGTCACCAACACTCGCCACCCTGCAAAACCAATTCAATTCCAGCAGAGGATCATGGGCCACGTAACATCAACAGATTCCTCATGTTTCATCAAGAGCAACGAGACTACACAAAGGAATCCTCAACAACAGCAATAGGAGAGCCGTTTGTTCTCTGTAATCTACCACTGTGGTTGCCCACAGTGGTTCAAGATGGCCATAGCATTTTGTGACTAAACACTGATGTGAACGTAACCATGCAAGATGGCCTTGAGCCAGTATTTGGAAAATATTGTGCGTCGAAGAGCATTACGCTACCGACCGTCTCCCTATCTATCAGACTTGATGTCTCATTGACATCTGTGTAACGCGTATTTTTGGTTGCTTGCAGCTGCCTTTCCTATGTATTTCTTCCCACTGTACACCTTTTCGTACGTTGACATTTAGCCCACAATCATTATCGTCATAATGTTAATACCTTGGACCTGTGACACCAGCCTTATACTAACACTGGTTTTTTTATTTTGCCCTGGTGACATTTGGAGCAAGCAGCAGGAGTGGTTTTTGGAGGACTTTAACCTTGAGCCTGTTTTTGGCAGACTATATAAGGCCAACGGTGTGGCGAAGTAAGCTACAGATACAAAGAGTCCATTACAAGGTGATTTTTTTCTATCATTTATTAAAAGCACTTCATTCTATTGAAACTAAAATAGCAGAGAAGAGGAGGCAGGCATTAGTTATTTCATTCCAAACACTTATATGCTTGGCCTGAATTTGGAAGACAGACAGATAGGTAACTACCCGTAAAGACTCGTTAGTGGCTACCCAGGGAACATTAGTGGTAGAGCATGCCACGAGTTCCTTCAACAATAGGATGAACGACTAGTAGGGGGAGCTCCATTTGGAAGACCTCCGCTAAGCTTAGAGAGTCAGCGTTTGTGCAGAGCCGACTCCTGTACCCGAAAAAATACAGCCACGAGAGAGCTATTGCTTGAGGCCATTACAGCTGAAGCCACTAATCACCAGCAGCCACAAACAATGACAACCACAAGTAATGCGACAGACACAAAAAATCTACCGCGCAGAAACAGCCCAAGCTCTCACAGTAGAAAAGAATCAGAGAGACCTATCTAGAGCAAGTACATCATCACAACACACAGACAAGGACAGTGAACGCGTTTGTGTTTCCAAGACCCACTAACTGTAAACCCACGGAAGACATCAACTTATCCTCTCACTAGACACGCACACAGTTTGGCCGTAACCGAAAATAGATCAGCATGCCAGAAGTTCAACAGAACGTACCACCTCGGGGTTACCAGTGCCGCCAGTTGCAAAAAGTAGTACCACTCGCCGCGGGGCCGGCAGCACGGTTTCCTATGCACGCAATGTTCCAGGTATCTTATCGAAATGAAGGCACACCAAAGAGGCAAGAGGTCTCGCAATTACGCTGAAAACGCTTAGACAATCGCAACATCACGATCGGATAAGAAAGACGAAGCACTACAATTCTGCTACCACTATACAAAAACATAATATAAAGAGCAAGCAGACATATTTGAGCCATTTGAAAAGATAATGAGTAACAAGCAAGATTGTTCAAATTGGACAAAACGGCCAAAAGCTATCAGACCAGCCACAGCAATGACAATACGTGACACCAATACTCAGAGCGTACAGTCATGATGCCAATGTACAAAAACGCAGACGCACATGTTCGCGCTCAAAAGATAGTACACTGTGAGCCAGCATCGAAGCGGCCACATCAATATGCGAGTATGAGATCGCAGTGGTGCTGACACGCGGCCCTACTCAAACTAAGTCATAGTCGGTAATGCAAGCCTTCGGAATTACAGCAAGTGTCTGAAGCACTAGTGGATTGTCACATGATGTACCCGCGTGACACTATTAGGACGCGAGAACCGTCCGGGAATCAGAAGAGAGTCGTCAAATCGACTGAACTGGAAAGGACTGGATCACACCAGGGTACCATCAGCTGAGGCCCACAGGGAGAACCACACTCCTGTAATTCACGACCGCCCACGTACCAGTACCAGTGGTAACGAGGCAGGACCACGAGCCGATGGGGCGGGCCTACCACCTCTCATGCGACTGCGAGTAAGAGAGGGGCAGCATGACCCATGTCATGCCAGGGGCTGACCCCGCGAGAGCTTGCAGGAGAGGGTCCCACTAGAACACCGCTAGGGACAAACAACCGATCCCATGTCCTTGAACACCGCCCCTTGGAACACAATCTAGAAACAACTATACACTCGAGACTTCACACGGTCAAAGAGCTTGGAGGACAAGCTAACTAACCGCCCTGTATTAAAACTACCCCTGGAAGACTGTACACATACCCACACCTGTATGGTGGATGTCTAACTAAAGCCGAAACAGAGGGGAGCCGTGGAACTCATACACCTCATCTTCTAGTTCATCCTCAGAAGAAATGATCGACAACTATAACCTTTGACTTCCCCTATCCAAGCGTCTGATTGTGGCCGTTCCCTACCCTCGCAACTCGGTAGATATTTTTGTGTCTTCCTCGAGCAAATTGATACACAGTCTGAGGTAGAGAATAGATGACTGCCCCTCGACAAGCGGGCAGAATCATTATTTCGAGCAGTAAAATACAGCGTCCCCTAACCGCGGAGTCATCTTAGGAGACCTCCGAGAGGTCAGCCCACTCTATATAATCCTAAATAAGAGATTTCATGGGCTGTCAGAGCGTGCTCCTTGGCTTCACGAGAATGGTAATCATACGCATAATTAAACCACGCAAGCTGAAGTTGAGCGTCTGTGTCTCTGAGATACACTCACATTGCTCATTTTGCGATACAATAACAAGCATAATATATCTCAAGATTTAGATATTGCGCTAAAAGGACAAAGAAGAATAGAGTGTTCTCTATTAATAATATTTTTATGATGAAATTATCGACATTCTAAGCAATCCACAAAGTATCATTTGGTCTATATTGCGACAACAACGACACATAGTGTATAATATTCAGAGGCCAACACTTGTGGATTATTTGATTTGCCAGATGTGTACGGATTAGCGCTATAAACTATCCACTAGAATAAGATATCACGATTATATTCAGAAAATAACCACAGAGATTTTTCTGGATTTATGATATGATTGCGTAGGGAAACTGGCGTGGAGTAGGGCAAGTCACTGGCTGAGGGAGAGGCGCAGTGCGCACAGAGACTTTAGTGAGCAAGATAAAGTGCGGAAGATTAGTGACCATAATTAAAAGCTCTACAACAGGCGAGTAGATCAAGTGCAGACCATTCCTACTTCACATCTTTCATACTTATAGGCACTTTGTAGGCAGAGCACACTTCGTAGAGCCAACATACTTGGCAAGGTTATCCCTGTGCATTTGGGCCCATTAAGTGACTACGAGGAGAGCAGATCGCAAAATGGTGCCGCAATCTACGTCATTATTCACCGCATGATTCAAAGTCTCCATGGGCCGTCCGACCATGATCTCCGGATTGAGCGAGCAGAGCCTTTGCTTGAAAAAGCAAAAGTCAAATATGAGGAGAGAGAGCGATTCAACTTAACCAACCCAGTTATACATACGTTTAGTCAGAGCTGACAGTCAGAATATCAAACTACTTTGAGGCAATAACAGGTCTATAGAATAATGGGCAAAAATCTGAGGGAGCTAATAGGACAAATGTATCTCAGCTTGTACAGCTACAACTCGGCTCATACTTGTTGGTCATACTCAGGCCACTACCCTGTACTGCTGAAAGCTACCCTTCTAGAGGATTTCTGATTTGCGCGTCACCCTCTCTTGCTTTATCGCTCCATTTGCATAAAAGAAGTCTTATATTATTGATTGGCTGCCGGCACCTGGGTCTCCTGCCAGGATCCCTTGAATAGAATTTGTCCAGACTATCCTAAGACTTTCTAAGACTGCACGCAGGAATATAGCGCAAGGTTCTCTTTCTGATAGAGTGCACAGTTTTCTGATTCACATAGCTAGCATCAATACTTCTGCAAGGTTCCTTGGGTTGGTTGTATTTGTAGATAATAGACCTCTTTGGAATTGCTTTAGGCCACTCTGAGAGATGAAATATGTATTTCGATGGCAGTAAGATAGAGACACCTACTGCATGCAGACGTAGCCATATTTGTTTTTCTGTCTTCCAATGGCTCTTTCTCTGACCAAAAGCTATATCCTCACTGGAACATTCCTTGCATAGTCAAATAGCTGGCACTGCATACACTAGCGGTAACTTCCAAAATGTTTTCTCTCATATATCTAGTGCCTTTGCAAGTCCATCACATTAGACCGCTTTTGTTGGTGACAGATGATGTTCTCCATGAACACCTGTCTTTGACCGTGGAGTGCATCCAGGACAGCAAAATGAATTTACTTGCTGCTGCGGATTAATATCTGAAAATATTTCTCCACTAGTCTTATCACACGGAAATATCTCTCACGGGAACAAGACTATTGGTTGACTCAGATAATGCCTGGATTTTTCATGATAAGCCACTTCCGGATAGGATCAACAAGAAAATTATATTATCCTCATCTTTCAACACAAACCCAATACAATTGAGATGATTCCTTCTCTTGGTCGGTCCAAACCTAGTAATTTCAACTAAAGTGGTAAGGATATTTGAACCGTGAGAGTTGTGGTCTATGCTGCCTCACATGTCATGAAAAGTAGCCAGCAGCAGAGCATGATTCCTCAGAGTCTGCTTTATGTATAGCACAGTTCTGTGGAAAACTTCCCAAAATCGTATAGGGAGCTGTGAGATCACTATTGTACATCGTAGTGGGAAATCAGATTCAGGGAAAACCTCCCAGGCACACTTGGCGAGAAGGCAAGCATACTTTATGACCCCTCATCTAAAATTAAAGAAAATCTACATTGTGACAGCTTTCCAAGTTTTGTTTCAAAACGAACAAACCTCTCTGCCTCTGGGTAGCCTCTTACCTGGAAAAGTGGAGTATTAACGGCTAGAAGCTAGACCATGCCTGCCCAATGGAAGGACGCCCAAAAGCTTCATGTCTTCAAAAATGAAAGCTGCTTGGAAAGCTAAAGAGGATTGGGGGCTCTTTAAAGAAACCAGACATGATGAAAACACCAATGGCCATGCACAGAATGAGCCATTCATCATATACCTTTTATGCCATGCAAAACTGCAAATACACGCCCTCAA